>BJKM01000141.1:0-100000 GCA_015082035.1 Chaenogobius annularis
GATGTTTTTATTTAGTGGATAATTGAGAATTTGACTCTTACATTTATACATGTTAATACAAATAACAATTTGATAATACGAGGAAACATCATTAAAAAAAACAACAAACT
Organism: Chaenogobius annularis; assembly: GCA_015082035.1. Classification (NCBI taxonomy): domain Eukaryota; kingdom Metazoa; phylum Chordata; class Actinopteri; order Gobiiformes; family Gobiidae; genus Chaenogobius; species Chaenogobius annularis. Next base: position 111 of record BJKM01000141.1, read on the forward strand.
AAAACATTTTTGACACACCTGATCTGTGTTCTCAGACTTGAAGTAAACATGTTTAGAAAATCTGTAATACTTTATCATAACTAAAATAACCACTTTTAATAACTTCAATGAGCAAATGACCAGTAGTTTGAGAATGATTCAGGCTTAATTCAAACAAAACTCCTAACCTCATTCTTAATAAACTATTTGGTCATTATATTCATTTCATTCACGCCCTTTGTTATGTTTTATTGAGGCTAACTAAGGTGTAGTGGTACACAAAACAAATATGGATTTCACTGATGAATTGTTTTGTTGATATATTCAGTGTTTCAACATATTTTTTTGTTACGTTTGTTTTGTTTTGTTGTTTGAGCCTCTTGATTACACACAGCCTTAAATTTACTTTAAAGTTATACTCTCTTGTCTACTTTCATGTCTTCTCTGATTGAAAACACTTTACTGAGGCTGTGAATGTAAATAAACTTATTGTCTTGTTTGTGTGTGATGTTTCAGGAGCAGTGAGCGTGGCCTGAAGACGGGGTTTCAACCAGAAAACTTCCCCCAAGAGCCCACCCCAAAACCCACTGCCATCTCAAGAGTCCACCGCAAACCCACCGCAGTCCCAAGAGTCCACTCAAGAGTCCACCGCAAACCCACCGCAGTCCCAAGAGTCCACCCAAGAGTCCACCACAAACCCACCGCAGTCCTAAGAGTCCACCCAAGAGTTCCCCCCAAAACCCACTGCCATCTCAAGAGTCCACCAAGAGCGAAACCCACCGCAGTCCCAAGAGTCCACCCAAGAGTCCACCCAAAACCCACTGCCATCTCAAGAGTCCACCGCAAACCCACCGCAGTCCCAAGAGTCCACCCCACCCACTGCCAAGAGTCCACCGCAAACCCACCGCAGTCCCAAGAGTCCACCCAAGAGTCCACCGCAAACCCACCGCCAGTCCCAAGAGTCCACCCAAGAGTCCACCGCAAACCCACCGCAGTCCCAAGAGTCCACCCAAGAGTCCACCGCAAAACCCACCGCAGTCCCAAGAGTCCGCCCAAGAGTCCACCGCAAACCCACCGCCAGTCCCAAGAGTCCACCACCCAAGAGTCCACCCAAAACCCACTGCCATCTCAAGAGTCCACCGCAAAACCCACCGCAGTCCCAAGAGTCCACCCAAGAGTCCACCCCAAAACCCACTGCCATCTCATGAGTCCACCGCAAACCCACCGCAGTCCCAAGAGCCCACCCAAAACCCACTGCCATCTCATGAGTCCACCGCAAACCCACCGCAGTCCCAAGAGCCCACCCAAAACCCACTGCCATTCCGAGAATCCACCGCAAACCCACCGCAGTCCCAGAGATCCACCCAAAACCTGCCGCAGTCTCAAGAGTCCACCCAAAACCCGCCGAGGTCCCAAGAGTCCACCCAAAACTCATGGCAGTCCCAAAAGTCCACCGCAAAGAGTCCACCCAAAACCCATTGCAGTCCGAAGATACCCCACACCCACTCGCTGTCCCACAAGTTCACCCCCAATCCACAGCAGTCCCAAGAGTCTGCGTCAAACCCATCGCAGTCCTGGAGGATCTGAGAGAAGACGGACCACCGATACGAGACCGAATATGTTTAAATGCAGGACAAGAATCGCTCAAACCATTCGCCACCAACAGAAGATACAAAGATTAATTTATTATATCTATTTTTAATATTATATTGTATTTTGAGGCAGCTTAAGCCACTTTGGACCTTTATATTTATATTGAAAATAAATATATGATTTAAAAAAGTGTGTAATCTTTTCGCACTTCAAGAGGTGATTTGTTCAAGATAAAAAGAGCGCAACAGAACTGCACTTTGGCGCCCTCCAGTGGTCTTTGTGCAATTATTTTAAATGAGTGTCGTCTAAGCCTGCCACAAGAATCAATTTTAAGGGCGATATATTGCAAATGAAACTATGACGATAAACGATAACATTGAAATTACTTTACGTCACATTAACACAAAAGCAGGATAACCTTTTCTAAATAAACATATCATAAAAACTCCAGTTGCTATACAAAATAACAGGATGAAACACTAAAGAAGTTATTTCGAATCATTAATAAGTAATAGATATGTTAATTATTCATCCCTGTATAGCTCAAATGTTCATTTATTTAACGGAAAAAAAAGGAAAAGTTAATGACTACTGCATAAAAATGGAAAGATATATTGAACGTTGAGTCGATATAGTAATTATCGTGACAACTCTATGGTGTCAAACTACATTATACTACAACTACAAAAAGGCTTAATGGTTGAAAGATGGGTCAAATGCAGAGGACAATTTCCAAACTGCAACAGCACAGTCTAAAAAAAATGAACAAAGAATGGATCAAAGGCATTAAAAAAAAAAAAAAAACATCATTTCTGAATCGCTAGAGGCCATTGAAACAGAAAAGGCTCTACTCGATGTGAAAGGATTAGCATTAGCCAAATTAATTCAAGCCTCGTCTCAACGGGACACGGCCCGAATGGTGTTAAATCCAATCAAATTCAAAGCCAAAGTCTGTTTTTGTTTGTTCAAACCTGTTCCCTCTCCCACCACATTATACTACTCTACAAAACAGGAATACAGACATACACATGACAATAGTGAGTTGTATTTTATGAGACTGATTCACTTTACGCAAGCAAACTTCTCCAACAAAAATCAGAATCTGGTTTTGCTGACGTATTGGTTCTGGTTGCTAATGTAAATAAGAGTAAACTCCAAAGAAAACATGCCTTAACTGCCCAGATTAACAGTATTAAAATCAGTTTTGTATGTGTTCCTTAGCTTTCCATGCTTGGATTAATAACTGTCTCTTCCCAAGTTGTGAAAAAAGCGTTTGATAGATCGCTGTTGGATAGTTGAAGTCGAGTTAAAGTGTCTTGGAATTGAAATGCTCCATGAAAACAAGAACAAACAAAATTCAGTATACAAACTTAAAAAGCATAACCATGGTAAATAAACTACTCAAATCAAGTTAACATTGTTGAGCTGAAGATAGGTTTTTGCCGTGTTGGTTCAGGCTCTTTGAAGCAGACAGTGCATTTCTGTGGAGCAGGTGGCGGCGGGACGCAGATGGAGATGACACACACAAATAAACTGTTGCCTCTTTGTCACGGTCGGGCTCAAAATCAGAGAGAGACGTGACGGATCATGTCAATAACACAACAGTCAACGGCAAAGAGGAGTCCATTCACAAGAAGTAATCGCGTTCCAAGGAGCCGCCCCAAAGCCTTTACGGGCACTGAAGGGTCACATTTTACATCACAATCCATGGATCAAATGACAGTTAATGGCACCTTCCCTCTTAGTCACCAATGTATTATTCATTCATTTATTAGTTGCAATGGAGGAGCATTAGTCTGATCTCTTTGCAGTACATTTTTTTTGTAGGAAAATTATGGATTTCAAATAAGAAAAGAGAATAGAAACAGATTGAGTTGCCTGAAGAATCCCTTGTACACGGGTTAGGGGGTACTTGGAATGTGAGACGCAGCTTTCAAGACAAAAAAAGGTTGAAAAGCCCTGTATTATGGCCAAGAGGACTGGTGTCCCTCTGTATATTTGATGGACAAAGGATGTCAGTTGGATCACCACACCCTCAATTTCAGTCCAAACTGAGCCGAACATTATGTTTATTTTTATATTTGATTTTTTTCAGTGGCACGTTAACTTATTGGGAATCTACCATTTTGCACTAAATAAAATATCAAAAATGAAAGATCAGATTAACAGTGTTGAGTTCATTGCATCTTCAGTTGTGGATGCCCAGCATTGTCCCCATCAGTGGTAGTGATGGGGACAATGCTGGAGATTTTCAAAATTGCGCATACTAGAGCTGTACTCAAAGTATCAATACGGCAATATATCATGACAGACTTCTTGGCAATGCACTTACAGATGCAGAACTGTGTATTGTGAAACTTTTAAACAACTTAAATTCATTAGAAATTGAAGGATGGACACTTTTTAACCTGCTGACAGCTACATTAAGGCTGAAACATAATTGTATTCACCTTTTAACAAAGGTTTTGGTAGATATCCATGTATCAGGACATGCATCAAGTTCAGAGCCACACATTGTCCCAAATTACGTTTTTAATTCAACTTTTAAAATTACTTTTATAAACCAATATCAGACATTTTAGTGTGTGAGGTTCCCAGCCTCAAACAAAGCTTATAAAGTTATACTGTGGCTGTTATACTATTTGGACTAATTGGGATTTATATCTTGGACTTATTATGAAGTGATTTTGTTTATATTATTGTGCTTTTATTATTATGAATTATGAATTAATATTATTATTATTATTATTACTAATATCTTTGTTTTGCTCTCTGGTCTTCATTGTTTTATGTTTAATCAATAAAAAAAAAACAGTAAATGATTTAATATTAAATGGTCAGTCTAACAGTTCTAAATCCCCCCCATTTAAATGATTCCCTGTATTGACCCCCAGTCTATGACCCACGCTATATATGTGTCAATATATATATCTGAAAACGCCCCTGATCTAGATGTACTAGGCAAACCCAGCCGCACTGCACACTGTTCATGTTACGTTCACAATTTGTCCATTTGATACAACAAACTGTGAAAATGTGTACAGCAGTGCAGCTCTGAATCTTTTCATCAGCGGTGCAGCCTTTGAAAGTGTTTGCCAAACGTGGAAAGCCTTGTGCTGTGAGCTCCATCCTCTTTGGGGTGATACATCATGCCCTTTCTCTCACAGACAAAGACAACGCTCTGAAGTCACCTCATTCTTCACCCCAAAAAAACACATTTGAGTGAAAAGGTAATTCTGCTTGAATGATACATGGAAACAACTTTTAAACTGAGAGAATGCCAGGGACAAATCCAGCACATTTCAGAATAGCCTTATCAGCCCATAAATAAATGAAAGAAACACTAACATTAAGGATTTATCAGAGGGAGGAGAGCGAATCTGTTGCAAAGCTGAGCAATGGCAACATTTGTCCAGGAAGAAATCAGCAGTGTTTATATTCCGCTGAACACCATGTTTTTCTGCAAGGTTTTGGTTACACGCTTTTGTAAAAGGTAAGATGTAAAGTTTCTAAATCTACACCTTCATTAGCTTTAGCTTCTCACCACTTTGGATATTGAAGCTTTTTAAATAAGTGGGTCTTGTTTGTCCCATGTTGTTTTTCTTCTAAGATAATGTCAAAAAGCTGGCTGTATGAATGAACATTACTTTTATATTTACATCATTATCTCATTTTGTGATAAGCTACACTAGATTATTATGTTTATGATATAGTCCCTACTGTTGTAATCTATCTCTAGGCAGCAGTGAATTGTCTTGAATTACTAAAGGTGCTTTTAAGTGGACAACAAGAAATGCTGGCGGTATTTTCTGTTGTGAACTATGAGAAAAATTGGTAAAAATTACGCGTTTTGCCAATTTAAACATATTTCTACAATTTAAGGTTTTAAAGAGGCTGAACAAACTGCCATCTACTGTAATTAAACATGTGACTTCATTCTGGGGCATAACCCACAAAACCTCTGCACAAAGCTCGTCACAATAAAATACCTTATTTTCTGTACTATAAGTCACACCTTTTTCATAGTTTGGCCTGGGTGTGATTTATTCTCGACTTATATGGGATATTATCAACACAATATTATATCATTTTGTTTGTTATTTTCACACTTGCAAACGCATTTTACATGTTGATTATTAGAGTGATACTGATGCTTTGGTAAACTTGTTTGCATGTTCTTTATGCTGTAGTTTTTCTGAATAACTGTTCATATGTTACGTTAACATACCAGACACTTACGACAGTTCGTTGTCTGTGCGTCATGGCGTGCATTAGGCGTTACGCTAGCATACGAACACTTATTCACCATGTTGTTCTCTAATCTGTTATTATTTTAAATTGCATTTCAAGATGAAATGTCTGTTCTCGATCTTGGATTTTATCAAATAAATTTATACTTATACTCCAGTGCGATTTATATATATGTTTTTTTTGTCTCTATTATGCATTTTTTTGGCTGGTGCAACTTATACTCCGGAGCCATTTCCGGAAAATACAGTATGTATAAAATTGAAAGAAACAGAAACAGTATCATAGACAATAAATTTTTCCCTTATTTCAATAGTATCTTGAGTCAAGAGGCAATTGAAATACAGAAACCTGCCCACAAACTATGAACCAACACGAGGGGGACTTTTTACTGCCACACGCTTGGGTCTTGAAGAAGTCTGCAGATGGCGCTGTCGTCCGCCTTAAGCTGTAAGAAAACAAAATCTCTGTTTTGAAAATAGAACCTTTTAGAAGATTTTTTTGTTTTGATATTATCTATGTATACTAAATTAACAATTATCACAATTATAATTACACTAATCACGGAAACATCGCCAGAGGTCACTTTTAGACTAAGTTATTGTTTTTTATAGTTTCTGTTTCCTTGCAGTGAGAAACGTTATTGAAAAAGTGAATTAAACTATGGTGATTTGTGCGGTGAAACCACAATATTATCATTCTGCTCTAAGGACACAAGACGACCTCCGGAAAGACACAGTCCTCATTTATACTGTCGACACTGTCTGGTGCCAAGAACTGAGGGAACAGTTTGTCAATTTCATTATGACTCAGGGTTTCTACAGAGCATAAAACCAACGCTTTAGGAGAAAACTGTGTTTGTGATGTTTGAACAAAGTGATGCAGAGATTATGAAGGGATTCAAATGTGGATCCACAATCAAAGAAGAACAAATACGGCCCAATACCACCGAGTCTCACACAGTCACCAAGCCTGAGGGAAAACAGGAGGACGGAAAAGTGCACTAATTTATAAACATAGTGCTATCAAGTGTTGCAGATAGTAACAGATTGTAGTTGACCATGTTTGAAGAGGAAGAGGAGTTTTCAGAATTATTTATCATTCAATACAATTAAATGCCAAAACTACACAACCTGCTTCTCTGCTTCTGCTTACTCCTCCAAACTGAGAGCGGAGATGGGAAAATGATATGTCAAATGTGCATAATGCATAATAACAATGTGCTATTATGCATTGGCATTTAAAACACAACTGGCATTTTTACTTCTCCAAAACACAGAATATAAACTCAAATTAACTCAAATTCCCCCCAATACCAGTGAATAGCACTAGGGAAATGGAACTAAAATAAAAAAACCTTTAACAATCCTCCCCTCATGTGGCTCGCAAGCCAGTGCAAAGCTGATGTGCACAGCCGCTCCCACACTCCAGCGCAGCTGGCCGCCTTGCATCCACGCCGCTCTACTTGACATCCTCAGCTTTTAGTCACCGGAAAAAAGTCGCACTGGATCCCAAAACGGCCACTTAAAGTAAACGAATGGGCGTGAACCCGGCGCCTCAATCAGATCAGGCAAAACCTTTCAGAAGAAAGCCGGCAAGACAAATACTACTGCCAGGAAGCGCTCTCGCCTTAGGTGCCAAAACACTGCCTCAAAGCCCCAAATTCCTCACGCATGCACAAGAAAACTTTTTACTATTACACATGCCCTAAAAATAGAAATTCAGTACACAGTGTTACAGTAGAACCCAGCAGTCCCAGAAAGTTACAGATACCAATAGTGGTTTAATATTGCTTCTCTGGGCTTGCTTTTTCTTTTTCGTTCCATTCTCGTTTTTTGTTCGTTCTTACACTTATCTTTACTTGTCTTTGTTCGCTTTTTTCCCTTCTATGTCTTCTCTTCTGTGTCTATATAGTTTTGTTTTCTTACTTTCAGAGATCCTATTAGTTTTCCCTCATTCGTTCAGCTCACTCTTACCTTCACTTCGTGTTCTCATAGTATTGTAACCGTGGCAGCTCTAAACTCTACCACTAACGATACTGACAATCTTCATTCCCCTGCAACGCTCTGCAATATGTATTATAACAATAATCAGAAAATGCGAGCGTGTGTTATTTTATTGTGATTAACACGTGTGAAATCACAACACGCGTACTAGGTCAAGGTTCACTTTTCCCTGAGGGAAAGGAACTGAGCAAACAAAACACGATACAAGACCTTTGGTCTGAGCGATATAGACTGGTCACCACAAAACCAGATAACGCTCCGTTCTCCGTGTCTGGACAGCATAATCCTCAGCCCGGGCCCACTTGCAATTCCGTGTTCTAAGGTATGGGCGACATCGGCGGTGCTACCGAATAGCAGAATAGCGAGTTTTTTGCAGAAAGAGTTACTTGCCATCTGTCAATAACAAATTCACAAACATTATTGAGAATTTGTCTCAGGCCTTAGGTATTGTAAATAGAACACTCGATGCCAATAAAAAAACACAACCTCACTCTTCTCGGTGAGTTCCAATCAAAAGATAACGCTGAGATGTTGACATCCTGGCTAGGCTTGCTGCGATTTCAGAAACAATTTAAAATTTAACTATACCAATTAAAAATAAAATAGGCATTCTATGTAGCGACAAGAGTTACAGTAGATTTACATTGTATGTGCAGCAGAAAGTGAGTACAGTGCACGTGAAGTGGTTCAGTGGTGGTTTGAAAATATTTGCAAGTTAAAGAGTGAACAGCCGGGGGTGCTTTAAGAAGTGTCTCATGAGCTCCAACCAGCAGAGGGAAAGAAGACTTATTTTGTGGTGAGGTTCGGTCCGGATGGAACCGGAGGCTCCTGCCTGAGGGAGTGGCTCCAAAATAGACCATCGTCCAGGGTGAGAAGGTCAACCTCAAGCCCTGTGATACGGGCCCGACCTGCTGCCTGCCCGCTCCCCCTAGGTCGAGCCCGGGAGAACGGTTCACAGGGTCCCTGCAGACATGGAAGTCTGCCCCCAGTAAGCCGATCACGGCGGCGGGCGTGTGCGCGGTCCCAGCCAGAACCGACCACTTGACCCCGCTCGTGAACGTCATATTGTTTTCCCCCTGGCCTGTGGTTCCAGCCGTAAAAACACGACCAAGAGAACCGCTGGCCATCAACACGATGATAAATGAGAGATGCTCGCGACAAAAAAACAAGAATACAAAAGATGAATACAGAACACAAGTGTCGTGAGGATCAGAGGGCGGACGAGCTGAGCTCCAACCAGTGGGGAATGGCGTTTCTTGATCTGTCTTGTGGGGTGGTGGTGTACGTAAGAGGGGGTGGTTGTGGTGAAGATCGCCATATCAGAAACCTCGCGGACGGCGGGAATCACAATTCGTGGCGCGGACGTTTATCATATAGGTGGGAGTACAAGGACAGCTTAGACCGGCCTAGATCCAAGCCAAGGTGACGGAACGGGCCAGAAAGAGACGAACAAAAAGAAAGTAAACTCCCTATGCTGACACGGAAGGACTGGCCCATTTTGCTCGAAGGAGCCGTGAGCGGATGGTTGGGCAGGAAAGGGCTCCCCACCTCGACAACTCATCGTCTGGCGCACCAACAGTAAGCACCTCAAAACCATGACGTGTTTTGTAGCCACTTGAGGCTCACGCCAACATCACGCACGTGGGTAAGCGGAAGGGAGGTGAGACACTTCCAATCGAGCGAGAATTCTGCGTGTAAATGGTGCTGTTGCTCTCCTCCTGCTCAGCAACGGGAGGCTCGTTCAGTGACTCCACAGACGTACCCACAAACGCATGCTTGCCCATCCGCTCCTGTTCCTGCGACTCCGTTGCAGGAGCGGCTGGGGGGCGAGGGTACCGGGCTGACCACTGGGCCGGCAGTGAACACAGCGCCACACGCACAGCACATTGTTGTTGACGTGACTGCAAAACGGAACGCTTCCCTTGTTGGCCTTTTCCAATGGATGTGTGTAAAAACTGCCTCCCATGTTGTTTTCTTTTCCGTTTTTTCCGTTCCAACTGATTTTGCGCGCCCTCTGCTGTCGTTTAAGGAGGCTGCGTGTTCGACTTGATCTGTGGTTTCGTTGGCTCCCGCGTATCTCTCGCCAGTGTTGGGTTTTTTGTGTCGACTTTTCGAAATATTTGCGCTCGTCTCCAACAAATCAAATATTGTTATCATTATCTCAACTGCACACAATTAGAACATAATCCTTCATCTTTCTGATGAGCATGTGTGCCATTTTGTCTCTAACCCCGCACTCCATCTCAGGGGTCCTCCTGTCTGTTTCTGGGCATCGTGTGAAGAACGCCAGACAGGAATTCAAAACGGAAAAACATCCCTGTGTGGTCCGAAAACTGATCGCCACTTATTTGAGAAAACAACCAGACTATAATAGTTAAAGAAAAGCCAAATAAATATCAAATGATCAATGGGCGAGAACGACATCCCTTAACTAGTGATGCAGGAACTTTCTCTATTGTTAGTTTCAAGAGTTGAATCTCGCGAATGTTACAAAATATGTTCATAAGTTTTCCCTCTCATCTCCAAAATTCAATTTATTCTTGAGAAGGAGTTATAGGACAGTCAATTTTAAGTGTGTTAACCAATTAAACAAAAATAGTAATTCACACAAAATAAATCGAAATTCTTGTTAATTTATTAACAGAATAAAATACACAAAGGCAACATAATCACCATTATTATAAAATCTGAACTGCTATTTAAAAAAGACCTATAGAGCAATCCATAGTTACTAATTCTCCAATTACTCTAGTTATTAAGTACACTCCGCGAAGTGCAAATATCATATGTCTTACAGGTCACACCCCTATATCATTCCTGCAAATGCCTTTCCACCTATGAAATACCATCAGATGCCTGTGACACTATGTCAAGCGAAATCAATTATTTGTGTTATCTTATTTCATCCGTATCTCCTGCGGTGAGAGCGCCCACTGGTTGCTGACCAACCCTTATCGTCTACAAGACTGACCCAGAGTCCTCTCTGTGGCTCCTACTTGGTCCTGGTGACCTGTAGCCCCACGGTATGCGTTGTCAGCAAGCAATCTAGATCGGAGTGGCGAGAGCTAACGCTCCTTAGTTGACATTGTGAACCAATCCTATCCACCGTGAGCCGTGACTCCCTCAAAGGCTTGCCCCGCTCTGTGCTGCCATGAACTCACGACGCGTGTAAATAAACATGTAATGGTCAGCCTTTCTCCTGTCGTCTGATCCCGATGAACACCGAACGCGAGGCGTCGTCTTGCCGGCGCCCCTGTACACCTGTACTACTGCATCGGCCCTGCGGCCTCTCTATTTAGTTTATGCGAACATGAACGCGTGCCAATCTGACCCCACCGGGCGCACCGACCTACGCAGCGGGGTCAGGCCCCTGCGACCAGCACGTGAACCGTCTCCCTATGGAGGAAACGAGGCTCGGTTCCACAGCTATCAAAACACCAGCGATACGAGTAACACTCCGCATGACATCCAATACTACAAAAAAAATAATTTCAACCGTCTTCTTCCAGTCACTGACAATGTTATTGAAGTATATTCAGAGAAGAACTAGGCCCAGGAAATATTTTAGGGTTTTACGTGCAATTCAGCTTCTAATCGTGTTAGCGTGTCTCCCCAGAAACAAAACACCAGAGAGTGTACAAACTATGGCCAGAACCCGTCCTTGCGTGGGGGGCCAAGCGTGGCCCTCAAGAATCCTGCTAAAATACATGGCAAATATACAACAATCTATCTTTTTTCTGTAAGTGAGACAGTGGTCTAGCACTAAAGCTGAATCTGGAGGCCTCTCGAGTCAACTCGCCCCATCCAATCGTCGACTAGAGAGACTAAAACAATCAGGACTGTGGCTCAGCGTCTAAAATAATCGCTCGGACTAAACAAGTTAATGCGTGCAGCTTTCAGAACTAAAGCCAGACTAAAACAGGGCGCAAAAAAAGTATATTGAACCAGAGACTGCTTTTCCATTGGGGGCGCTATGAGCACGAGTCGTGTTGGCGCGTCTTAAAGAGCGTTTCCATCATCGAATGTTACGCGGGCCCCTGTCGTTTGAACCCCGGCGCCTTATAATTGGAGACAAGAACAGGCATTGCTCCACACAACGATCGCGAAAGTGAACAGTTCCAAAAACCGCGCCACAGCAGCAGAACATTTGATTCTTGTGATAATAGGCTAGATGAAAACTCTACTTTGACCCGACCGTCCCTGTTTATCGAGCCGACCATCTCGGCACTCGCGTCAAGATATAAAGACAATATATTCCTAGCCCGTTGAACAAAGCCAAACTCCACGATGCGAAACATGAAGAAGCATTTGGCCCACTCTCTTCTCCACTCTGAGCGCGGTCCAGAGTGCAGAGGAGCAGGAAAAAAGTAGCCATAAACGGCTCTGCCTTTCAGCGCCAAACCCAATCTTGAATTACTGAGGCATCTGAGTGGTTATCATGTTCTTTCGTTGTGTGAATCCGTCTGCATTGAAGGGCCCGTCTCATGAGTAAAACCAGCTACTAAGTGTATCACACTTACGTCATGCTCTTGAAGTGTTATAGTAGGAGCACCAGTCGAACTACCATTTCCACAAGAAATATGCACTACCTACTCTAAGAAATGAATTCTAACCCTAGAGAGTCAGTGAGCAGAGCCCCTGAAAGCTCCATGCGCTAAACGCGTTTCTAGCATGCAGAGAGGGATCCAGACAGCCTAGACACCTCAGCAATCCACAATCTAGGATCCTTAGTAATGGCCACTAGGATATAAATTTACGCATCCAATGGTTTCCCAAGAGAAAACCCCGGCAACACTCTGTACATTCAACCACCATTCAGAAAAATCATTCCCACTCACTCGCCAAAACCTCCATTTGAGCCCCAGCTCAGCTGTCAGACACTATGAAGCCATGTATCAACTTGAACCAAGACGAAACAAGACCAGGAATAAGCCAAGTAATAGTCTTTTCAACATGCGAGAATCTCTCCTCTTATATTCATCTAACCCCTGCTTTGAGGGCTCAGGTAAAAAACCTAGTTTCAAAATCGGGAAGGTGCCTAAAAAAGAAATTACTATTTGAAAGCGTTTCAGACGAGGTTACATTTCAAACATTTCCTCTTCTCAGATTGCTCCATTCAGATCTCTCAATCACCCTGTTACTCTCAAATACCAAGCAGAATATAACATGAGACAACCAAACACATACAGGAGAGCGTAAGAAAAACCTTCGCCCCTCCTTTAAACCTCTGTCTCTGTCCGCCCCGAGTGCTGTGACCGCTTGCTTCTCACACTAAATAGTGTATTGACCAACCCATCTGCCTAAATCATCCGAGTTGACTTCTCAATCATCCAAGCCGCCACTAGCCTTATGGATACTGTTATATCACGACTATCCCCTTTCGTTGTTGTCGAGTGCTGGAGTCAATGGTGAAACACCAAGAGTTTTCTATGAACTCAACCTTTTCGCTCACGTGTTGTGTCTGCCCAGATCCATCTGACTCCTACCGTCACACTCTTCAAAAAAGGAAACACAGAAACATTCCCACTGGAACCAATCAATCCGAATTGAGTTCTACCCAGTCCTCAGCCATGCTTACATTTATTACTGAATGCCCCTCATTTACGTCCTTCACTACTTCGTGTCCCTCCTCCGCCTCTCACACTTAAATACTCACTACCGTGGACCACCATTGCGCACTACTAAAGCAGCCTTATCCCTCTCTCTTGCCTTGATTCGGACCTTCCCACCGATCTATGTTATCTTGGGTGCCCATTGTAGACGTGAGTGTCACTTCCTGCGCACTTTCTTGGACATTCTTCCCCAGACTGTGAGTCCTGTACTTTGTGTGCGCGCAGTGTACAGACCTCGCACGCGAACAAACAAACCACACTGCTCCCCTCTCTTTCAAACTGGTTTCAAAAATCTCCAACCATGAAGTCGAGAAGCCGAGATTTATATGTATGCTTAAAGCCCGCTTCAATTTTGGACACGGTTATTGAATATGGGATAGTCTTGGCCCATGTCAATGCACATCTTTTATTTTGCACTGAATTCTCCCATGACCACCTAAGCTGTAAATTAGGCTCTGTTAAAGTCAAGCGGGGCTTACCAAGACCTCGTTTGGAAAACACCACTTCCTGGCTCCTTACTTGGCAAAGTCAAAGCATTCTCAATTGGGCCTAATTCCCAATTTCCGTCGTGTTTCTGCAGATGATGCCTGGCCGCTTCTGGATTTATAAATGTAATAGGAGTCTACATCATGGCCTACCTGCTTCACCAAACCATAGCTTACCTCTTCAATATAGACAGCGACTTTTACAGGTCCAATTTATGTTGATTGTTCGGTTTCGACTTACTTCGCTTGGTTGCGTGTAGTTGCTAAGCTTGCCCCCGGTTTGCCCTTAAGTCAAGAAATAACAACTAGAGCCACTACACAACCCTGCTTCAGCTAAACAGACCTATACGCCAATATCCTTTCTTCTGCGCTCTATCAGAGTTGTGTTTTGCAATCATACACCAAACCCTAATAACCATCTAAAGTGCCTAAATAGGAGTGAATCTCTGATGCACCTGTCCAAATCTCGTATCAGCGCATCAAATTTTCATACACCAGGGTTCAATTCTATAAAGTACATCAACTTTAACTTCTTCAGATAATAAAGGTAATGAGTGAATTTGCTCAAATTTAGCCCGTATAATTTGATTTTGTGCTTTCTATGAAACGAATCAATCTCAAAATGTTCTCTCAAATCAAATTATCTATAAGCTCCTAAATAAAGTAAATAGTGAAGAACAAGGCGTCCTAGCCTTTGCACATATCTGTAGCAGCCAACGGGCCTTACAGAATTGTGTAAATGATAATAGACTTGGAAGGATATCACATATCAACACAAAACCTACCTTGAACACATGTAAAAGATCATGTATAACAACCGAGGATGTCCGTAATAAATCGATGTGACCTCTCTTGAACAGAAATTGTCTTTTTTTACAGTAAATTAACATTAATTCTCACTCTTTCGCGGAAAATATAAACTTAGAACCACATATCCCAATGGTCATACTTTTTAATTTATTCATTATTTCATTTGTCTCTATTAATTTCTGTAGTCGGAGCCAAAAAATAGCACTTAATAAGGATTTACTATATTCTAGTTTTTTCTACCATGGATTAGGCGAGGCCAAGCCCCATATAGATATATACAGAATGAAAACTATCAGGAAACAACCACATCAAAGATGTAGATACCACAATACTGGTCCAAGAGCTTCCCAAGAACCAAAAGCATGACTCTCGCTGCGAATAAAGCAGCCCAAGAAAAGAGATCTTTATCCATGTATAAAATCTCCAACAAAAACGAGCTACCGCAAGAAACAGGAAAAAACATCAAAGGTAGTCAGTCCAAATTTCTCTGCTGCTGTCGAGAACGAGTCCGAGTATTCATGATGCGTTTTTATCCTTTTACCACCCAGAGACTGTCCACCTCATATGTCAGTATCTCACTTAAGAGCTGTTGATCCATGCAGGCAGTATGTCAATCGATGTCCACCACAAGAACATCAATCATTGCCAGTTAATTGTAACATTTCATGATTTTCCTTTGCCAACTTTACAATTGGGTTTCCAGCCTCCCATTGCTTAGTTAGTCAACAGTTAACTGTCAACCATGTCTCCCTTGCCCCTTTCCGATGTCTTTTCCGCTGCTGCCAGAAGTGTGTCTCCAGTACTTGGTATCCATTTTGTAACCCTTGGTTGCGCACTCAATCTACAGGATGTATTACCTCATGTCAGCCCCAAGACTCTATCGATCTTATACTGTAAAGTACCGTTTACAAATATGTAGATCTTATCTGAATGGAATGTGTGTAATGTTCTATGAACATCTTTAAGTCCATGACTACCTTCGCCCCAAACCTCCTCTGAGCACTCCGTGCCACATTAGTTGAGCCAGAAGCCCGAGCTGTGAGCTTTTGTTCCAACTATCTTCCCTACTCCGTGGTCATATGTTTGTGCCGAGCGGGCGTGCTCCTGTTAAACTAAACAATGGAAAACCAGATCCTTGTAAGTAGTTGCGTATCATAAAAAAAAACATCTTTTGCTATTATTTTACACACAGTCATATATCCCAACACACTCTAGTACACTCGACTCTTACTGCATATTGGTACTTTGCACCACCGTTTATTACTTCTGCGACGCGAGCGTTTGGTTTGTGCTTTTGCCTCGCAACGCTCGCACACATCGCTTTCCGTCGAGTCTCGACTCCTTCGAACAACTTCACACTTGGAGACCTCAGCGTATCAAAGTCTCGCGTACCCAGAGGTCAGATCCCAGGCTGGCCCCAGTAACCCAAAAATAGTACCCCCAATCTAGACATAGTCTATCCCCTCACTAGGTGGTCGGACTCCTGATTGGGCACTTTAACCATAGCCATCTTTCTGTGAACGGTGAGTTGTCCAAGAGTATGAACTAATTAAACTTTCCAAAGGTTGTGTAGACGGCTAAATTCTAGAGCCATAGCCTCTCTTAATAAACCGAAAACACAATAGTGATACTACCCAATTTGATCTTACACACGTTTTCTTGACCGGGTTGTGTGCGCCAGCAGGTTCCGCGACACCATCTTGTCTGTCTAAAGTGGTCTAAATCTACCGATCGGAAAAATCGTGTTCTTGTCTGATTTCATATCAGACAACATACTTCACAGTTAAATCGCGAGAGAAAAACCATGACCCACATCCAGCATCTCTCCTGTCTAGGAAGCATTTAGACACCATGCTGTTTTGTGGAGAGATGGACATTCAAACAATCATTTCACAAAAAATATACTCTTCTCTGTGGGACTCCTGTTGGCCTCGGTCTTCTTGACGGTGAGTTTGTCCAAGAGATGAACAATTAAAGTCCATGTGACGGCTTAAACTGCACATCGAACACAATTATACTCCAGATTTGACTCAACGTTTTGACCGTTTGTCCCCAGTTTGAACCATTTGTGTAAAGTTTATAATCGCAGAATCCCTCTGTGATGTCATCAAAAAGCGCCATTATATCCAAAATACAGAGAAACTTTGCAATTGACGCCTTTTTATGACAGTTCAAACAATCATTTCACAAAATAAACACGTTGTCAGGTGTAATTATTTGTCAATTCATAACTATTGTATGATTTAAATGGATTTAGGCGCTTGTTTACAATCTGGAAACACATCGCAAAGTTGCCAAATTAGAGAAGAAACAGGCAAAATGTGTGATAAACTCTTAAAGATCGTCACATTCACTTTGTTTAACTGAAAAGTGCAGTCGAACGTGTCACATGGACCAGGAACCTTTGCCCAGAATGAAAAAGTACAAAAAGTATGTCACATCATTGACTTAAAAACAGTTGTTTCTGTTACTAAGCAGAACAAACTGTAAAATTATGATTTACTTATGTTCAAATTGAATACTAAATACCTGAACAGAGCTCGATACGCCTCCTTTATCGCCCAGAACGCCGTTTATTCTAACGTTCCGCCGTCTTGTCTCGTTGGGCAGGTGCTGGGGGTCCACCTGAACAAGTGGACTCTGGACCGGCGCTTGGGCCTCATGTGTCTGATGATGCTCTACTCCGTCTTCCTCTGCTTCTCCTGCCTCATCGAGTACAACATCTTCACCTTCGTCAACCTGCCCACGTGCCGCGAGGACGAGTGAAGCCGCGGCCGCATCGGGACGACGACGACGAACGAACAACACACGAACGACGACGAACGAACGACGCCACACGGAGGACGAAACGAGCTACTGCTGCTGCTGCTGTGTTGGGGACTTTTTCATTTGGGAATCCCTCATTTCGGGGAGGAACAGGGACGAACACGAGCCGCTACACTTTGATCCGAGAAGGTAAAATGCAGGTGCTTTTTGGGCTGGACGGACGTCGGACGGTCTCTGCAAGGCACGCTCGAAAGGGTTTCTGGTCCGAAAAGCGTACGATGCAAAGGAAACACTACATTACACTGCCAGTAGAGTCATCCTTGTACTTTGTTGTCGTAGTTTTAACATTACCAAAAAACTAGTTTAGCGTTTTGAAACTCCAGGTTCAGATATCAGATCTTCTGATAAGATGAAGTGAGCTGAACTAGCATTTTTCATATGTAAATGTATGTTTTAAGGTCTTATATTATGCAATTAAGGCTTAAATAATGTCTAAATATTGGAAAAAACAATTCTTATTTAAGGAAATAGAGAAAGTGAACAGTATAAATAAGGATAACAACATTAGCTGCTGTGTTCACTGATCAGAATGAGATTGGTGAAGGCGTTTAGGCTTTAAAAACACTGAGACGCACTTACCGAATTGCCACCTAATGACATCACAAGGTGGTACAGAGAGTTTTGTTTTCTGGGAAGGAAGACAAAGCAAAAAAAAAGAAACCTAATTAAACGTTCTGCATATTATAGGACCTTTTTAACGATTATAATCATTTCAAACCACTGCCTTTCAAAATTCTCTGAAAAAGTTTGTGGGACCAAAACACGACACAAACCGCTAAACCGGACCTATTATACACAGGACCTGAGTCACCATGGCAACTAACCTAAATCACATTTCTTCTTAAATATCATACCTCGATTCTTTAGGTTTAGGATCCGTTTTTGCCGAAATAAAGGCGTGGCTAAGTTCGTCAGAGGTGGGTCGAAAAGCCACAAACTGTACTAAAGTCAAAGTACTAGTAGAAGTACGTAGAAGTACAAAGTAGTGGTCCAAGAAATGGTTCAAATGAGAACAAAAAAGCTGTTGTAAATGTAATTGTAGTGAGTCAATGTGCTTAAAAGTCTGTAGCTTTAGTCGTCGAGTCGATTAACGGGTCGATGTAGTTTTAGTTGAGTATTTATTACTTAATTAGATTAATATTAAGATTTAAATGGACCAAAGGAGAAAGCATGCCGGAGATTTGGTGGTAAATGGGCAGTTTAAGCAGTCTTTTCATTTAAGAAGACGATGTTTTTGTGCAGTTTTATAATATATAATAATATTTGTGCGTATAATTTTGAGAGCTTCAGTAAACAAATGATCGACGCAGAAATGAGACAAACTACGAAGGGAAAAACACGCGCAAATGTTCAAATCACTCAAAATCGTCGACATAATCTGTACTATATATTGCTAAAAGTGTCTAAAAACTACAATTATATTTTAAAAACTGTACTTGACCCACCTCTGTAGACCGTAGCGTATAAAAGATGACAGTATTTTGAGGTCAACAATTAGCTAAATTAGTGTTAGCATATTTTTCCGCGTGCTAACAACAGATCAGCCCTGATTAGCATGTTAGCGATTCACTTTCTTTTCGCCGTTTCGAGTTGTTCACCTTCTTTTTTGTCCAAATGCTGTTGTAAATTGCGTGCGCCAGGGTCTCGACTTCCACTGCCACTTTCTATCAAACCCTGTTTTCTCTTTTATATCATTTATTCTTTTTCGTTTGTCAAATCTCAAAACCAGGGCATTATGCTAGCAACTGTCAATAGCACCACAGCTGTAGCGTTTTAAGTTTTTTCTATGGAAACGATTAGCTTTATAGACAAATAGATATTTTATTTGTAAATAGCGTTGTAAATATATGACCAAGATGTCCTATTATTTATTATTTATTGAATCATGTCATGCGCACATTCCTTTTCTCCGTGGGGCGGGAAGAGACTTTGATTCACGCGACGGCTCCCTCTGCAGGATTTGACCAGCGTTACAGGACCTGTTTGAGACTTTTTCACAAGCACAAAGCTCTCTTGATGTCACTGGAGTCCAAAAAAAAATAAAAATAAAAAAAGGGAGCGCGCCGAGACGTCGTTTGTGCCGATTACGAGGAGACTTTCCTGGTAAAATGACGCCGCTTTTTCAGACTGTTTTTCTTGCTTGGACGATTCCTCTCTTTTTGAAGACCAAATACTGATTCAAAAAAACAACGTGGTGGTACTATTTAAAAATTAAAAAGCAGGTATTTTTAGCGTGGTAGTTTGTTCATGTTAGACTAAGATGCAATATTACGCATCGGGACTTTCGGGAATCTAGTTTGGGATTCGATGCATTTTGTAAAAACTCGAGCGCCTCTAGCTCCACGTTCGTTCGCTCCGTGGTGGTAGTTTTAGAGCATGTGACAGTGGTTTGTGAGTCCTCTGGGTTTTTAAGTCAACACAAAAGAGCACCTTCTCTCTGCGTTTGGCTGCGTTTGCGCTGACGGGAAAATGGAAACGAGTTTGGTTTTATTCCGCTTTTTAGCACATTTTTGGCGTTAATAATCATATTTATAGGAAGACGAGAAGCAGCTCAGTTTAAAAAACATTATCTTCAAAGGTGCGCTGTGTTACTTTTTTCGGTATTACTTTATCAGAAGTGCACCTTAATTAGCCTTAATAAAGCGTGAGCAAAGACTTAATCATGACAAACACACACGATTTCTGACGAGTCATTGACCTTGCGGCGCAACCCGCTCGTCTTTATGCAGGGTGTAGGTTTAAAGCCGTACTGTGAAACATCAACAGCAATAGTGTCACCAGAAAGGTCACATACTGCACCTTTAAATAAGATAATAAAACCTGCTACAATGCACTTCGATGTCCAGGCGTTTTCTTCAATCGGCTTACAGTTTGTGTTAGCATTAGCGTTAGCATTAGCGTTAGCATTAGCGTTAGCATTAGCGTCAGCAAGCTTCTCTTGAGCCTAGCCACATCTAGCTAAGATTAGCGAGCAATATTTAGCAGCGTTTTGCACAAGAATAATAATGCAGCTGTTGTGATTCACACTGTATTCAATCACCATGACAGTATTACATGACAGTATTGTTTTATACTACATTTTTTGTTTTCTTTCCGTGACATAAATATTAGCGACGTAACGATATCCAAATCGCTCAGTGTGCGATGTTTTAAAGAAGCTAACACAATTGTAGCTACTTTCGCCTTTTAAAACGCCTTGACAAGACTTTAGTTTGTATAATTAATGTTCTAAATGCTAAAAATAAGTTATTTCTTCGTGTTGCGCTGAAATGGAGCAAAGCATCATGGTCTATGTCGTTGTGTGTAATTAAAAGCACACATTTTATGTAGACTAGCTTAAAAAAAAATAAATTAAATGGTTTTGATCAACATAAAAATCTATTATTATAATTTTCATTTATTTAAAATCTGTGCATTTATTTTGTGTGATTTTTGGCTCGAGCTATTATTTTGTTTGTTCTCGACAACGTTTGCGATTTAATCACACGGACTTTCCTGCCACAAACCGCACGTTTGACCCAATAATTAAATAAATAAATTTAAAAAAAGTTTCCGTTTTCCTCCTTCGGCCGAAACGCAGCCGGATCTCGAGTTTCCTCTCTCTTTGGGTCCCATTTCTTCTCTCTCTCAAACAAAGTCAGATTTATTTATTACGACGACCTAAACTTTATAAATGTTTCTATAGAATATTGTATTTTGAATGTACAAATGATTACTGTTTTGTTTTTTTGAAATTGTTTACATTTTCTTTACAAAAATGACGACGGGAAAACAGGGTCGAACTGTGTTTCACTCGATGCAATAATATGAGTCGCATTAATAAGAGCTCTAATAATGACGTGTACATAGTTTATTGAACAAAGCTGAACGTGTAAATGAAATGTTTTTGATGCCGTTTTATGCGCCCGTAAAGCACTGGACACATGGATGAAGGCGAAGGTTGTGAAGAAGAGCAAACTGCGTCTCCGTGAGGCCATTTTATTATTATTATTATTATTATTATTTGTTGCAGAAAGTCAGGAGACTGAAAAATATGCAAACAAAAACAAAGATAAATCACTATTAAATTGTTATTTTCGAGTCTATTTTTCACTAGAATTTTAGAAAACACTTTTGTTAAGTCACGAAAAGGCGTAAAATATGATAAAATACAATAAAATAGAGTAAAACTTTAACACAACAAAGCTGCAAAACTACAAAATATTCTTTCTTTTGCCTGAATCTATCAACAAGAAATTCTAAGTTTTTGGACTGAAGTTGAAGTATTTAAATGCGTACTTTAGCTGTGTACAGTTGTATTCACTGTACACAAAATCATGTCATGTTGACTATTTATTATTTATTGTTGCTCAATAAAAATAAAAAATAAAGAATAATATGTTCAGTATTAGGACATGTTCAGTCTAAAGCACAATCACGGAACATTTCAAAAGCGGCTCGACAGCAGTACATGGAAATATATATATGAATACGATATATAATCTAACCAAAGCAATACTGTTCTCCACGTACACAATTACGTACGTATTTATTTATTTTATTTTGATTCAGAACAAAACGATTTACTCAGATATAAAAGTACATTATATTTACTATTTATCTATAGCAACATTATAGTTTTTTAGTGTAGGATGAACTAACAAAAAATAAACATTGACCCTCATTAAAAAAAAAAGTTATAACTTATATATTTTAAAATAGATCAACATTTTAGAACATTAAAATGGATAAAAAGGATGTTTAATTATGATGTTTAATTATAGTCAACATTACATTTTTGAGCGTTTTGATTGGAGAGGAGCTTATGGTCGGTCAGTGGTCGGTCTGTGGTCTCGGTCGGTCAGTGGTCGGTCTGTTGTCAGTGGGTCGGTCAGTGGTCGGTCTGTGGTCAGTGGTCGGTCAGGTCAGTGGTCAGTGGTCAGTGGTCAGTGGTCGGTCAGTGGTCGGTCAGTGATCGGTCATGGTCGGTCAGTGGTCGGTCAGTGGTCAGTGGTCGGTCAGTGGTCAGTGGTCGGTCAGTGGTGGTCAGTGGTCGGTCGTGGTCGGTCAGGGTGTCGGTCAGTGGTCGTCAGTGGTCGGTCGGTCGTCAGTGGTCGGTCAGTGGTCGTCGGGTCTCGGTGATCTCAGTGGTTGGTCCGGTCAGTGGTCGGTCAGTGGTCGGTCAGTGGTCAGTGGTCGGTCAGTGGTCGGTCAGTCGGTCGTCAGTGGTCGGTCAGGTCGGTCAGTGATCGGTCAGTGGTGGTCGGTCAGTTCAGTGGTCGTTCAGTGGTCGGTCAGTGGTCGGTCAGTGGTCGGTCAGTGGTCGGTCAGTCAGTGGTCGGTCAGTTGGTCGGTCAGTGGTCAGTGTCCGGTCATGGTCGGTCAGATCGGTCAGTTCGGTCAGTGGAGTCGGTCAGTGGTCGGTCAGTCGGCTTCCCGTAAAAGGTTTCCCAAACCGTGAGCGACGCGAGACAAACCCGCCCTGGGACCGTGGACTCGGCGTCCGCCCTCGCTCCACGCTCCAGTGTTTTACAGGCGTTTCGTGTCAAGTTCCGCGTCGACGCCGTTTTCTCTTTTACTGCGGAACTTTCCACCGCGAACATATCAACAACGCGAGTCACAAACCTGGAATTCACTCACGGGAGATGCGCGTTTCGGTGAATACTTTACATTTCACGTTTGAAGACTAAACAAGCGGCAAATCTTTATAATAAGGAGACTTTTAGCAGCGTTTATAAAGCATGAGCAAAGACACAACTCATAATGAACACTCGGTTTATGAAGAATGAGTCAGGCTTAGTACCTTCTCACCCTAAACTGCATCATTGAGTAGTGACTAAGCCTGACTCGTTCTTAGTCAATGATTCTCATGAAGTCTTTGCTCATGCTTAGTTAAGGCTCATTAAGTTGTCGTGGTTACAAAGTTTTACCGAGTGACGCAGTGATTCTGGACAAATGTAAAGGTTGAATTCATAAACTCAAAGCTGGGCGTCAAGAATGTGTGAATTTGGTGCAGCGAGAAGGTTGTAGGTTGATTCCCGGAGCAGAGCTTCGCTCAAGGGGAAACGAAGTCGCCCATAAAAGCGCTGCACCCGATTTTGACTGTTTTGAAACGTGAAAAAAACAATGTTAAACTCGTCACACTTTTCCTAACGCAATCTGAGCGCCCGAAATATTCAGTTTAAAATCACTTTTTTTTAACGAGTCTCAGCGCGAGTTTCGCCGTCCCGGGTGAAGCTAACAAACATTAGCATGCTAACGGCGCACTTTCCGCTTCTCGGGAGATAAAAACGTGTTATATTTAGACGCAGAGAACGCACTGTGGTCTCATTTTCACCGGATAAACGCTTTTGCAACAGATTTTTACATCACGTACATGTTTGTCACGTTTCAAAACAGTCAAAATGAGGTTTAGCGCCTTTAACTTCATTGTTGAATTATGTTCCAAATTCAGAGTTTATTCTATTATAATACTTGAAAAATATCTTTGAACATGAATACATTTCTAAAACGTACTTATATTTCTATAAATGTCAGTGTAATGTCTTCTCACCACAATGCACAACTAATCTTATTAAAATGACAATAACATGGAATTTATTTGATCTTGACAAAACGTTGAATACGAAAACGTTATCGTTTCACCTTGACATTTCGTGTACTTTTCGAGCTCTTTTGGTAAAACGCGCCCCAAAACCGTTTATTTCGACGTCGATTTTAAAATATACGTCGACGCTTTACCAAAAATAATCTGAATTCTCATTTGTTTTTTTTTGCTGCTTTTTTCTGCGTCACATTCCTCACAATCGAACCGCTCAAACGTCTCCGCCGCGTCTTGTCGAGACATAATTTGTGATATTCACATGGACTTTGTGAAGGGGCTGTACATTTGTAACTATGACGATACGTGTACATTTTTTTTTTGTCTGAACGTGTTGGATTCTATATTTTCTTAGAGCTTAGACCTCCTGTGTTTCATGAGTCTTTCGCATGGAAATACTCAAACTATGGTGAATCATTAACGGTAGAACTCTGTGTTTAGGAGCGCCGCCCTCTGGTCCGCGCTCCTAAACACAGAGTTCTACCGTTAATGATTCACCATAGTTTTGAGTATTTCCATGCGAAAGGACTCATCGAAACACAGGGAGGTCTAAGCTCTTAAGAAAATATAGAATCCAACACGTTAGACAAAAAATAAAATGTACACGTATCGTCATAGTTACAAATGTACAGCCCCTTCACAAAGTCCCCATGTGAATATCACAAATTATGTCCTCGACAAGACGCGGCGGAGACGTCTTTGAGCGGTTCGATGTGAGAATGTGACGCAGAAAAAGCAGCAAAAAAAAAACAAATGAGAATTCAGATTATTTTGGTAAAGCGTCGACGTATATTTAAAATCGACGTCGAAATAAACGGTTTTTGGCGGCGCGTTTTACCAAAAGAGCTCGAAAAGATACACGAAATGTCAAGGTGAAACGATAACGTTTTCGTATTCAACGTTTTGTCACGAGCATCAAATAAATTCCATGTTATTGTCATTTTAATAAGATTAGTTTGTGCATTTGTGGTGAGAAGACATCACACTGACATTTATAGAAATATAAGTACGTTTTAGAAATGTATTCATGTTCAAAGATATTTTTCAAGTATTATAATAGAATAAACTCTGAATTTGGAACATAATTCAACAATGAAGTTAAAGGCGCTAAACCTCATTTTGACTGTTTTGAAACGTGACAAACATGTACGTGATGTAAAATCTGTTGCAAAAGCGTTTATCCGGGTGAAAATGAGACCACAGTGCGTTCTCTGCGTCTAAAATATAACACGTTTTATCTCCGAGAAAGCGGGAAGTGCGCCGTTAGCATGCTAATGTTTGTTAGCTTCACCCGGGACGGCGAAACTCGCGCTGAGACTCGTTAAAAAAAAAAGTGATTTTAAACTGAATATTTCGGGCGCTCAGATTGCGTTAGGAAAGTGTGACGAGTTTAACATTGTTTTTTTCACGTTTCAAAACAGTCAAAATCGGGTGCAGCGCTTTTATGGGCGACTTCGTTTCCCCTTGAGCGAAGCTCTGCTCCGGGAATCAAACCTACAACCTTCTCGCTGCACCAAATTCACACATTCTTGACGCCCAGCTTTTGAGTTTATGAATTCAACCTTTACATTTGTCCAGAATCACTGCGTCACTCGGTAAAACTTTGTAACCACGACAACTTAATGAGCCTTAACTAAGCATGAGCAAAGACTTCATGAGAATCATTGACTAAGAACGAGTCAGGCTTAGTCACTACTCAATGATGCAGTTAGGGTGAGAAGGTACTAAGCCTGACTCATTCTTCATAAACCGAGTGTTCATTATGAGTTGTGTCTTTGCTCATGCTTTATAAACGCGTGCTAAAAGTCTCCTTATTATAAAGATTTGCCGCTTGTTTAAGTCTTCAAACGTGAAATGTAAAGTATTCACCGAAACGCGCATCTCCGTGAGTGAATTTCCAGGTTTGTGACTCGCGTTGTTGATATGTTCGCGGTGGAAAGTTCCGCAGTAAAAGAGAAAACGGCGTCGACGCGGAACTTGACACGAAACGCCTGTAAAACACTGGAGCGTGGAGCGAGGGGCGGACGCCGAGTCCACGGTCCCAGGGCGGGTTTGTCTCGTCGCTCACGGTTTGGGAAACCTTTTACGGAAGCACTGACCGACCACTGACCGATCACTGACCGACCACTGAACCGATCACTGACGACCACTGACCGATCACTGACGCCGACTCGACACTGACACGACCACGACCCGACCACTGAACGACTGACCACTGACCGACACTGACCGACCACTGACACGACCACTGAACCGACTGACCACTGACCGACCACTGACCGATCACTGACCGACCACTGACCGACCACGACCACTGACCGACCACTGACCGACCACTGACGATTGACCGACCACTGACCACCACTGACCGACCAACCACGACCGATCACCGATCGATCGACCACTGACCGACCACTGACCGACCGACCGACCACTGACCGACCACTGACGACCGACCGACCACTGACGCGACCACTGACCACAGACCGACCACTGACCGACACGACCGACCACTGACCACAGACCGACCACTGACCGACCACTGACCGATCACTCACCTGACCGACACTGACCACACTGACCACTGACCACTGGACACTGACCACTGACCACAGACCGACCACTGACCGACCACTGACAACAGACCGACCACTGACCGACCGACCACAGACCGACCACTGACCGACCATAAGCTCCTCTCCAATCAAAACGCTCAAAAATGTAATGTTGACTATAATTAAACATCATAATTAAACATCCTTTTTATCCATTTTAATGTTCTAAAATGTTGATCTATTTAAAATATATAAGTTATAACTTTTTTTTTAATGAGGGTCAATGTTTATTTTTGTTAGTTCATCCTACACTAAAAAACTATAATGTTGCTATAGATAAATAGTAAATATAATGTACTTTTATATCTGAGTAAATCGTTTTGTTCTGAATCAAAATAAAATAAATAAATACGTACGTAATTGTGTACGTGGAGAACAGTATTGCTTTGGTTAGATTATATATCGTATTCATATATATATTTCCATGTACTGCTGTCGAGCCGCTTTTGAAATGTTCCGTGATTGTGCTTTAGACTGAACATGTCCTAATACTGAACATATTATTCTTTATTTTTTATTTTTATTGAGCAACAATAAATAATAAATAGTCAACATGACATGATTTTGTGTACAGTGAATACAACTGTACACAGCTAAAGTACGCATTTAAATACTTCAACTTCAGTCCAAAAACTTAGAATTTCTTGTTGATAGATTCAGGCAAAAGAAAGAATATTTTGTAGTTTTGCAGCTTTGTTGTGTTAAAGTTTTACTCTATTTTATTGTATTTTATCATATTTTACGCCTTTTCGTGACTTAACAAAAGTGTTTTCTAAAATTCTAGTGAAAAATAGACTCGAAAATAACAATTTAATAGTGATTTATCTTTGTTTTGTTTGCATATTTTTCAGTCTCCTGACTTTCTGCAACAAATAATAATAATAATAATAATAATAAAATGGCCTCACGGAGACGCAGTTTGCTCTTCTTCACAACCTTCGCCTTCATCCATGTGTCCAGTGCTTTACGGGCGCATAAAACGGCATCAAAACATTTCATTTACACGTTCAGCTTTGTTCAATAAACTATGTACACGTCATTATTAGAGCTCTTATTAATGCGACTCATATTATTGCATCGAGTGAAACACAGTTCGACCCTGTTTCCCGTCGTCATTTTTGTAAAGAAAATGTAAACAATTTCAAAAACAAAACAGTAATCATTTGTACATTCAAAATACAATATTCTATAGAAACATTTATAAAGTTTAGGTCGTCGTAATAAATAAATCTGACTTTGTTTGAGAGAGAGAAGAAATGGGACCCAAAGAGAGAGGAAACTCGAGATCCGGCTGCGTTTCGGCCGAAGGAGGAAAACGGAAACTTTTTTTAATTTATTTATTTAATATTGGTCAAACGTGCGGTTTTGTGGCAGGAAAGTCCGTGTGATTAAATCGCAAACGTTGTCGAGAACAAACAAAATAATAGCTCGAGCCAAAAATCACACAAAATAAATGCACAGATTTTAAATAATGAAAATTATAATAATAGATTTTATGTTGATCAAAACATTTAATTTATTTTTTTTTAAGCTAGTCTACATAAAATGTGTGCTTTTATTACACACAACGACATAGACCATGATGCTTTGCTCCATTTCAGCGCAACACGAAGAAATAACTTATTTTTAGCATTTAGAACATTAATTATACAAACTAAAGTCTTGTCAAGGCGTTTTAAAAGGCGAAAGTAGCTACAATTGTGTTAGCTTCTTTAAAACATCGCACACTGAGCGATTTGGATATCGTTACGTCGTAATATTTATGTCACGGAAAGAAAACAAAAATGTAGTATAAAACAATACTGTCATGTAATACTGTCATGGTGATTGAATACAGTGTGAATCACAACAGCTGCATTATTATTCTTGTGCAAAACGCTGCTAAATATTGCTCGCTAATCTTAGCTAGATGTGGCTAGGCTCAAGAGAAGCTTGCTGACGCTAATGCTAACGCTAATGCTAACGCTAATGCTAACGCTAATGCTAACACAAACTGTAAGCCGATTGAAGAAAACGCCTGGACATCGAAGTGCATTGTAGCAGGTTTTATTATCTTATTTAAAGGTGCAGTATGTGACCTTTCTGGTGACACTATTGCTGTTGATGTTTCACAGTACGGCTTTAAACCTACACCTGCATAAGACGAGCGGGTTGCGCCGCAAGGTCAGATTACTCGTCAGAAATCGTGTGTTTGTCATGATTAAGTCTTTGCTCACGCTTTATTAAGGCTAATTAAGGTGCACTTCTGATAAAGTAATACCGAAAAGTAACACAGCGCACCTTTGAAGAGAATGTTTTTAAACTGAGCTGCTTCTCGTCTTCCTATAAATATGATTATTAACGCCAAAAATGTGCTAAAAAGCGGAATAAAACCAAACTCGTTTCCATTTTCCCGTCAGCGCAAACGCAGCCAAACGCAGAGAGAAGGTGCTCTTTTGTGTTGACTTAAAAACCCAGAGGACTCACAAACCACTGTCACATGCTCTAAAACTACCACCACGGAGCGAANGACCACTGACCACAGACCGACCACTGACCGACCACTGACAACAGACCGACCACTGACCGACCGACCACAGACCGACCACTGACCGACCATAAGCTCCTCTCCAATCAAAACGCTCAAAAATGTAATGTTGACTATAATTAAACATCATAATTAAACATCCTTTTTATCCATTTTAATGTTCTAAAATGTTGATCTATTTTAAAATATATAAGTTATAACTTTTTTTTTTAATGAGGGTCAATGTTTATTTTTTGTTAGTTCATCCTACACTAAAAAACTATAATGTTGCTATAGATAAATAGTAAATATAATGTACTTTTATATCTGAGTAAATCGTTTTGTTCTGAATCAAAATAAAATAAATAAATACGTACGTAATTGTGTACGTGGAGAACAGTATTTGCTTTGGTTAGATTATATATCGTATTCATATATATATTTCCATGTACTGCTGTCGAGCCGCTTTTGAAATGTTCCGTGATTGTGCTTTAGACTGAACATGTCCTAATACTGAACATATTATTCTTTATTTTTTATTTTTATTGAGCAACAATAAATAATAAATAGTCAACATGACATGATTTTGTGTACAGTGAATACAACTGTACACAGCTAAAGTACGC
Source organism: Chaenogobius annularis (assembly GCA_015082035.1). Taxonomy (NCBI): domain Eukaryota; kingdom Metazoa; phylum Chordata; class Actinopteri; order Gobiiformes; family Gobiidae; genus Chaenogobius; species Chaenogobius annularis. Next base: position 29,997 of record BJKM01000141.1, read on the forward strand.
ATTTAAATACTTCAACTTCAGTCCAAAAACTTAGAATTTCTTGTTGATAGATTCAGGCAAAAGAAAGAATATTTTGTAGTTTTGCAGCTTTGTTGTGTTAAAGTTTTACTCTATTTTATTGTATTTTATCATATTTTTACGCCTTTTCGTGACTTAACAAAAGTGTTTTCTAAAATTCTAGTGAAAAATAGACTCGAAAATAACAATTTAATAGTGATTTATCTTTGTTTTTGTTTGCATATTTTTCAGTCTCCTGACTTTCTGCAACAAATAATAATAATAATAATAATAATAAAATGGCCTCACGGAGACGCAGTTTGCTCTTCTTCACAACCTTCGCCTTCATCCATGTGTCCAGTGCTTTACGGGCGCATAAAACGGCATCAAAACATTTCATTTACACGTTCAGCTTTGTTCAATAAACTATGTACACGTCATTATTAGAGCTCTTATTAATGCGACTCATATTATTGCATCGAGTGAAACACAGTTCGACCCTGTTTCCCGTCGTCATTTTTGTAAAGAAAATGTAAACAATTTCAAAAACAAAACAGTAATCATTTGTACATTCAAAATACAATATTCTATAGAAACATTTATAAAGTTTAGGTCGTCGTAATAAATAAATCTGACTTTGTTTGAGAGAGAGAAGAAATGGGACCCAAAGAGAGAGGAAACTCGAGATCCGGCTGCGTTTCGGCCGAAGGAGGAAAACGGAAACTTTTTTTAATTTATTTATTTAATTATTGGTCAAACGTGCGGTTTTGTGGCAGGAAAGTCCGTGTGATTAAATCGCAAACGTTGTCGAGAACAAACAAAATAATAGCTCGAGCCAAAAATCACACAAAATAAATGCACAGATTTTAAATAAATGAAAATTATAATAATAGATTTTATGTTGATCAAAACCATTTAATTTATTTTTTTTTAAGCTAGTCTACATAAAATGTGTGCTTTTAATTACACACAACGACATAGACCATGATGCTTTGCTCCATTTCAGCGCAACACGAAGAAATAACTTATTTTTAGCATTTAGAACATTAATTATACAAACTAAAGTCTTGTCAAGGCGTTTTAAAAGGCGAAAGTAGCTACAATTGTGTTAGCTTCTTTAAAACATCGCACACTGAGCGATTTGGATATCGTTACGTCGCTAATATTTATGTCACGGAAAGAAAACAAAAATGTAGTATAAAACAATACTGTCATGTAATACTGTCATGGTGATTGAATACAGTGTGAATCACAACAGCTGCATTATTATTCTTGTGCAAAACGCTGCTAAATATTGCTCGCTAATCTTAGCTAGATGTGGCTAGGCTCAAGAGAAGCTTGCTGACGCTAATGCTAACGCTAATGCTAACGCTAATGCTAACGCTAATGCTAACACAAACTGTAAGCCGATTGAAGAAAACGCCTGGACATCGAAGTGCATTGTAGCAGGTTTTATTATCTTATTTAAAGGTGCAGTATGTGACCTTTCTGGTGACACTATTGCTGTTGATGTTTCACAGTACGGCTTTAAACCTACACCTGCATAAAGACGAGCGGGTTGCGCCGCAAGGTCAAGATTACTCGTCAGAAATCGTGTGTTTGTCATGATTAAGTCTTTGCTCACGCTTTATTAAGGCTAATTAAGGTGCACTTCTGATAAAGTAATACCGAAAAGTAACACAGCGCACCTTTGAAGATAATGTTTTTAAACTGAGCTGCTTCTCGTCTTCCTATAAATATGATTATTAACGCCAAAAATGTGCTAAAAAGCGGAATAAAACCAAACTCGTTTCCATTTTCCCGTCAGCGCAAACGCAGCCAAAACGCAGAGAGAAGGTGCTCTTTTGTGTTGACTTAAAAACCCAGAGGACTCACAAACCACTGTCACATGCTCTAAAACTACCACCACGGAGCGAACGAACGTGGAGCTAGAGGCGCTCGAGTTTTTACAAAATGCATCGAATCCCAAACTAGATTCCCGAAAGTCCCGATGCGTAATATTGCATCTTAGTCTAACATGAACAAACTACCACGCTAAAAATACCTGCTTTTTAATTTTTAAATAGTACCACCACGTTGTTTTTTTGAATCAGTATTTGGTCTTCAAAAAGAGAGGAATCGTCCAAGCAAGAAAAACAGTCTGAAAAAGCGGCGTCATTTTACCAGGAAAGTCTCCTCGTAATCGGCACAAACGACGTCTCGGCGCGCTCCCTTTTTTTAATTTTTATTTTTTTTTGGACTCCAGTGACATCAAGAGAGCTTTGTGCTTGTGAAAAAGTCTCAAACAGGTCCTGTAACGCTGGTCAAATCCTGCAGAGGGAGCCGTCGCGTGAATCAAAGTCTCTTCCCGCCCCACGGAGAAAAGGAATGTGCGCATGACATGATTCAATAAATAATAAATAATAGGACATCTTGGTCATATATTTACAACGCTATTTACAAATAAAATATCTATTTGTCTATAAAGCTAATCGTTTCCATAGAAAAAACTTAAAACGCTACAGCTGTGGTGCTATTGACAGTTGCTAGCATAATGCCCTGGTTTTGAGATTTGACAAACGAAAAAGAATAAATGATATAAAAGAGAAAACAGTTTGATAGAAAGTGGCAGTGGAAGTCGAGACCCTGGCGCACGCAATTTACAACAGCATTTGGACAAAAAAGAAGGTGAACAACTCGAAACGGCGAAAAGAAAGTGAATCGCTAACATGCTAATCAGGGCTGATCTGTTGTTAGCACGCGGAAAAATATGCTAACACTAATTTAGCTAATTGTTGACCTCAAAATACTGTCATCTTTTATACGCTACGGTCTACAGAGGTGGGTCAAGTACAGTTTTTAAAATATAATTGTAGTTTTTAGACACTTTTAGCAATATATAGTACAGATTATGTCGACGATTTTGAGTGATTTGAACATTTGCGCGTGTTTTTCCCTTCGTAGTTTGTCTCATTTCTGCGCGTCGATCATTTGTTTACTGAAGCTCTCAAAATTATACGCACAAATATTATTATATATTATAAAACTGCACAAAAACATCGTCTTCTTAAATGAAAAGACTGCTTAAACTGCCCATTTACCACCAAATCTCCGGCATGCTTTCTCCTTTGGTCCATTTAAATCTTAATATTAATCTAATTAAAGTAATAAATACTCAACTAAAACTACATCGACCCGTTAATCGACTCGACGACTAAAGCTACAGACTTTTAAGCACATTGACTCACTACAATTACATTTACAACAGCTTTTTTGTTCTCATTTGAATCATTTCTTGGACCACTACTTTGTACTTCTACGTACTTCTACTAGTACTTTGACTTTAGTACAGTTTGTGGCTTTTCGACCCACCTCTGACGAACTTAGCCACGCCTTTATTTCGGCAAAAACGGATCCTAAACCTAAAGAATCGAGGTATGATATTTAAGAAGAAATGTGATTTAGGTTAGTTGCCATGGTGACTCAGGTCCTGTGTATAATAGGTCCGGTTTAGCGGTTTTGTGTCGTGTTTTGGTCCCACAAACTTTTTCAGAGAATTTTGAAAGGCAGTGGTTTGAAATGATTATAATCGTTAAAAAGGTCCTATAATATGCAGAACGTTTAATTAGGTTTCTTTTTTTTTGCTTTGTCTTCCTTCCCAGAAAACAAAACTCTCTGTACCACCTTGTGATGTCATTAGGTGGCAATTCGGTAAGTGCGTCTCAGTGTTTTTTAAAGCCTAAACGCCTTCACCAATCTCATTCTGATCAGTGAACACAGCAGCTAATGTTGTCATCCTTATTTATACTGTTCACTTTCTCTATTTCCTTAAATAAGAATTGTTTTTTCCAATATTTAGACATTATTTAAGCCTTAATTGCATAATATAAGACCTTAAAACATACATTTACATATGAAAAATGCTAGTTCAGCTCACTTCATCTTATCAGAAGATCTGATATCTGAACCTGGAGTTTCAAAACGCTAAACTAGTTTTTTGGTAATGTTAAAACTACGACAACAAAGTACAAGGATGACTCTACTGGCAGTGTAATGTAGTGTTTCCTTTGCATCGTACGCTTTTCGGACCAGAAACCCTTTCGAGCGTGCCTTGCAGAGACCGTCCGACGTCCGTCCAGCCCAAAAAGCACCTGCATTTTACCTTCTCAGATCAAAGTGTAGCGGCTCGTGTTCGTCCCTGTTCCTCCCCGAAATGAGGGATTCCCAAATGAAAAAGTCCCCAACACAGCAGCAGCAGCAGTAGCTCGTTTCGTCTCTCCGTGTGGCGTCGTTCGTTCGTAGGGCCTGTGTTGCTGCGCCGTTAATGTCTCTTCGTCGTCTTTTCTGTTCTCACTGCCTATGAGTATCGCTATCTTCCCTTGTTCGTCAACGCTCTGCTATGGCGGCCCCCACGTGCGGAGGCAGAGGGGCTTACGAGTGACAGACTAACTAGTCGGCTCCGCGGCACGGCGTAATGTGGGCGAGGACGTAATGTTATAGGATAGGGCTCAGAAGAGAGATTGTGAACTCCGACATGAGCACGGGAAGCTCGAAAACGGAGACGAAGAGTAACGGGACGGAAAGGTCATTGAGGATACGACGCGGCGCATGAGGGGCTACATTGAATAGTTAGGCGTAGCCAGTAGTCGTCGCTATCTTGTTTGCATTGGCTGCTATGTCTGTGGTACCGTTGTCAGGGCACGGATTGGGGAATATCTGAAGAGGTCGTCGAACTGTTATGGGATATAAACCGGCGTCTCATGTGCGCGGTAGAGAGGGGACGTATAGTGAGCGCTGCGATATCAGGTATTTGGTATCTCGCACAAATTTCGCATTTCGAATAAGTACAGAGAAGGTTACACGTCAGTTTTGTACTAGTTGGGTCCTGCTTTAGTGAAGGAGAAAACTCGTGCTTGGATCAGAGTCATCGTTCGTGAAATACGTCTAATAGGTTGGTACTCTGTTCTCCAGATTCTGGAAGCGGAAGAGGTCTGGTCGGTATTGTGAACTGGTTTCGACCGAAAAACTGCAGCTCTTATTCACGGTTAAACAAAGTGAGCAATGTGACGGATACTTTAAAGAGTTCTATCCACCACATTTTAATTGCCTGTTTTTCTCTCTGTAATTTGCACAATTTGCAGATGTGATGGTTTTCCAGAATTGTTAAACATAAGGGCGCTCTAAATCCCATTTAAATCATCTTGTGGGTGTAGTTTCAACATTCCCCCCTCGTTTGGTTTTTGGACTAGGTTCCGTATGGGATCATTTCTGAAGATGAAGTGAAGCTGAACTAGATTTTTCATAATGTAAATGTATGTTTTAAGTCTATATTATGAATTAAGCTTAATAAAATAAATATTGGAAAAAACTTTTTTTAGGATAGGAAAGTGAACAGTATAAATAAGGATACACATTAGCTGCTGTGTTATGATAGAATGAGATTGGTGAAGGGTTAGGCTTCAAACCTGAGAGCCTTAAGAATTGCACTATGACATCAAAGGTGGTACAAGAGTTTGTTTTTGGAAGAAGAAAAAGCAAAAAGAAACTATTAAACGTTCTGCCAATTATTTTAACGATTAATATTAAACCACTGCCTTTCAAAATTCTCTGAAAAGTTTTGGACCAAAACACGACACAACGTAACCGGACTATTATACACGGATGAGTACATGGCATACTAAATCACATTTCTTTAAAATCAACTCGATTCTTAGGTTTAGAATCGTTTTGCGAATAAAGGGTGGGTAAGTTCGTCAAGGGGTCGAAAACCACAAACTGGTACTAAAGTCAAAGTACTAGAGAAGTAGTAGAATACAAAGTAGTGGTCCAAGAAATGGTTCAAATGAGACAAAAAAAGCTGTTGTAAAATTAATTGTAGTGAGTCATGTGCTTAAAAGTCTGTAGTTTAGTGAGTAGATTAACGGAAGATGTAGTTTTTAAGTTGAGTATTTATTATTATTAGATTAATATTAAGATTTAAATGGACCAAAGGAGGAAGCATGCCGGAGATTTGGTGGTAAATGGGCAGTTTAAGAGTCTTTTCATTTAAAAGAAGATGTTTTTGTGCAGTTTTATATATATAATAATATTTGTGCGTATAATTTTGAGAGCTTCAGTAAACAAATGATCGACGCAGAAATGAGACAAACTACGAAGGGAAAACACGCGCAACATGTCAAATCACTCAATCGTCGATAATCTGTATATATATTGCTAAAAGTGTCTAAAAACTAAATTATATTTTAAAAACTGTATTGACCCACCTCTGTAGACCGTGCGTATAAAAGATGGACAGTATTTGAGGTAACAATTGCTAATTTAGTGTTAGCATTTCTTTCGCGTGCTAACAACAGATTAGCCTGATTAGCATGTTAGCGATTCACTTTCTTTTTCGCCTTTCGAGTGTTCACTTCTTTTTGTCCAACATGCTGTTGTAAATTGCGTGCGCCAGGGTCTCGATTCCACACTTTCTACAACTTTTTCTCTTTTATATCGTTTTCAAATCTCAAACCGGCATTATGCTAGCAACTGTCAATAGCAACAGCTGTAGCGTTTTAATTTTTTCCTGGAACGATTAGCTTTATAACAAAGATATTTATTTGTAAATGGTTGTAACAAATATATGACAAGATGTCCATTATTTATTATTTATTGAATCATGTTGCGCAATTCCTTTTCTCCGTGGGGCGGGAAGAGACTTTGATTACGCGACGGCTCCCTCTGCAGGATTTTGACCAGCGTTACAGGACCTGTTTGAGACTTTTTCACAAGCAAAAGCTCTCTTGATGTCATGGAGTCCAAAAAATAAAAATAAAAAGGAGCGCGCCGAGAACGTCGTTTGTGCCGATTACGAGGAGACTTTCCTGGTAAAATGACGCGCTTTTTCAGACTTTTCTTGCTTGGACGATTCCTCTCTTTTTGAAGACCAAATACTGATTAAAAAAACAACGTGGTGGTACTATTTAAAATAAAAGCAGGTATTTTAGCGTGGTAGTTTGTTCATGTTAGACTAAGATGCAATATTACGCATCGGGACTTTCGGGATAGTTTGGGATTCGATGCTTTTGTAAAAACTCGAGCGCCTAGCTCTCACGTTCGTTCGTCCCGTGGTGGTAGTTTTAGAGCATGTGAGTGGGTTTGTGAGTTCTGGGTTATTTAAGTCAACCAAAAGAGCATTCTCTCTGCGTTTGGCTGCGTTTGCGCTGAGGGAAATGGAAACGGTTTGGTTTTATTCCGCTTTTTAGCACATTTTTGGCGTTAATAATCATATTTATAGGAAGACGAGAAGCAGCTCAGTTTAAAAACATTATCTTCAAAGGTGCGCTGTGTTACTTTTCTGTATTACTTTATCAGAAGTGCACCTTAATTAGCCTTAATAAAGCGTGAGCAAAGACTTAATCATGACAAACACACGATTTCTGACGAGTCATTTGACCTTGCGGCGCAACCCGCTCGTCTTTATGCAGGTGTAGGTTTAAAGCCGTACTGTGAAACATCAACAGCAATAGTGTCACCAGAAAGGTCACATACTGCACCTTTAAATAAGATAATAAAACCTGCTACAATGCACTTCGATGTCCAGGCGTTTTCTTCAATCGGCTTACAGTTTGTGTTAGCATTAGCGTTAGCATTAGCGTTAGCATTAGCGTTAGCATTAGCGTCAGCAAGCTTCTCTTGAGCCTAGCCACATCTAGCTAAGATTAGCGAGCAATATTTAGCAGCGTTTTGCACAAGAATAATAATGCAGCTGTTGTGATTCACACTGTATTCAATCACCATGACAGTATTACATGACAGTATTGTTTTATACTACATTTTTGTTTTCTTTCCGTGACATAAATATTAGCGACGTAACGATATCCAAATCGCTCAGTGTGCGATGTTTTAAAGAAGCTAACACAATTGTAGCTACTTTCGCCTTTTAAAACGCCTTGACAAGACTTTAGTTTGTATAATTAATGTTCTAAATGCTAAAAATAAGTTATTTCTTCGTGTTGCGCTGAAATGGAGCAAAGCATCATGGTCTATGTCGTTGTGTGTAATTAAAAGCACACATTTTATGTAGACTAGCTTAAAAAAAAATAAATTAAATGGTTTTGATCAACATAAAATCTATTATTATAATTTTCATTTATTTAAAATCTGTGCATTTATTTTGTGTGATTTTTGGCTCGAGCTATTATTTTGTTTGTTCTCGACAACGTTTGCGATTTAATCACACGGACTTTCCTGCCACAAAACCGCACGTTTGACCAATAATTAAATAAATAAATTAAAAAAAGTTTCCGTTTTCCTCCTTCGGCCGAAACGCAGCCGGATCTCGAGTTTCCTCTCTCTTTGGGTCCCATTTCTTCTCTCTCTCAAACAAAGTCAGATTTATTTATTACGACGACCTAAACTTTATAAATGTTTCTATAGAATATTGTATTTTGAATGTACAAATGATTACTGTTTTGTTTTTGAAATTGTTTACATTTTCTTTACAAAAATGACGACGGGAAACAGGGTCGAACTGTGTTTCACTCGATGCAATAATATGAGTCGCATTAATAAGAGCTCTAATAATGACGTGTACATAGTTTATTGAACAAAGCTGAACGTGTAAATGAAATGTTTTGATGCCGTTTTATGCGCCCGTAAAGCACTGGACACATGGATGAAGGCGAAGGTTGTGAAGAAGAGCAAACTGCGTCTCCGTGAGGCCATTTTATTATTATTATTATTATTATTATTTGTTGCAGAAAGTCAGGAGACTGAAAAATATGCAAACAAAACAAAGATAAATCACTATTAAATTGTTATTTTCGAGTCTATTTTTCACTAGAATTTTAGAAAACACTTTTGTTAAGTCACGAAAAGGCGTAAAATATGATAAAATACAATAAAATAGAGTAAAACTTTAACACAACAAAGCTGCAAAACTACAAAATATTCTTTCTTTTGCCTGAATCTATCAACAAGAAATTCTAAGTTTTTGGACTGAAGTTGAAGTATTTAAATGCGTACTTTAGCTGTGTACAGTTGTATTCACTGTACACAAAATCATGTCATGTTGACTATTTATTATTTATTGTTGCTCAATAAAAATAAAAAATAAAGAATAATATGTTCAGTATTAGGACATGTTCAGTCTAAAGCACAATCACGGAACATTTCAAAAGCGGCTCGACAGCAGTACATGGAAATATATATATGAATACGATATATAATCTAACCAAAGCAATACTGTTCTCCACGTACACAATTACGTACGTATTTATTTATTTTATTTTGATTCAGAACAAAACGATTTACTCAGATATAAAAGTACATTATATTTACTATTTATCTATAGCAACATTATAGTTTTTTAGTGTAGGATGAACTAACAAAAATAAACATTGACCCTCATTAAAAAAAAAAGTTATAACTTATATATTTTAAATAGATCAACATTTTAGAACATTAAAATGGATAAAAAGGATGTTTAATTATGATGTTTAATTATAGTCAACATTACATTTTTGAGCGTTTTGATTGGAGAGGAGCTTATGGTCGGTCAGTGGTCGGTCTGTGGTCGGTCGGTCAGTGGTCGGTCTGTTGTCAGTGGTCGGTCAGTGGTCGGTCTGTGGTCAGTGGTCGGTCAGTGGTCATGTGGTCAGTGCGGTCGGGGTCATGGTCGGTCAGTGTGGTCAGTGGTCAGTGGTCGTAGAGTCGGTCAGCGGTCGGTCGTGATCGGTCAGTGGTTCGGTCAGTGGTCGGTCTGTTGGTCAGTGGTCGGTCAGTGGTCCGGTCAGTGGTCGGTCTTGTGTCATGTGGACGGTCAGTTGGTCGTCAGGTGGTCAGTGGTCGTCAGTGGTCGGTCGGTCGGTCAGTGGGATCGGGATGCAGCTGAGTGGTCGTCCGCGTCAGTCGGATCGGTCAGGTGGTGTGATCGGTCATCGGTCAGTGGTCGGTCGGTCAGTGGTCGGTCAGTGGTCAGTGTCAGTGGTCGGTCAGTGGTCGGTCAGTGATCGGTCAGTGGTCGGTCAGTGATCGGTCAGTGGTCGGTCAGTGCTTCCCGTAAAAGGTTTCCCAAACCGTGAGCGACCGAGACAAACCCGCCCTGGGACCGTGGACTCGGCGTCCGCCCCTCGCTCCACGCTCCAGTGTTTTACAGGCGTTTCGTGTCAAGTTCCGCGTCGACGCCGTTTTCTCTTTTACTGCGGAACTTTCCACCGCGAACATATCAACAACGCGAGTCACAAACCTGGAATTCACTCACGGGAGATGCGCGTTTCGGTGAATACTTTACATTTCACGTTTGAAGACTTAAACAAGCGGCAAATCTTTATAATAAGGAGACTTTTAGCAGCGTTTATAAAGCATGAGCAAAGACACAACTCATAATGAACACTCGGTTTATGAAGAATGAGTCAGGCTTAGTACCTTCTCACCCTAACTGCATCATTGAGTAGTGACTAAGCCTGACTCGTTCTTAGTCAATGATTCTCATGAAGTCTTTGCTCATGCTTAGTTAAGGCTCATTAAGTTGTCGTGGTTACAAAGTTTTACCGAGTGACGCAGTGATTCTGGACAAATGTAAAGGTTGAATTCATAAACTCAAAAGCTGGGCGTCAAGAATGTGTGAATTTGGTGCAGCGAGAAGGTTGTAGGTTTGATTCCCGGAGCAGAGCTTCGCTCAAGGGGAAACGAAGTCGCCCATAAAAGCGCTGCACCCGATTTTGACTGTTTTGAAACGTGAAAAAAACAATGTTAAACTCGTCACACTTTCCTAACGCAATCTGAGCGCCCGAAATATTCAGTTTAAAATCACTTTTTTTTAACGAGTCTCAGCGCGAGTTTCGCCGTCCCGGGTGAAGCTAACAAACATTAGCATGCTAACGGCGCACTTCCCGCTTCTCGGAGATAAAAACGTGTTATATTTAGACGCAGAGAACGCACTGTGGTCTCATTTTCACCCGGATAAACGCTTTTGCAACAGATTTTACATCACGTACATGTTTGTCACGTTTCAAAACAGTCAAAATGAGGTTTAGCGCCTTTAACTTCATTGTTGAATTATGTTCCAAATTCAGAGTTTATTCTATTATAATACTTGAAAAATATCTTTGAACATGAATACATTTCTAAAACGTACTTATATTTCTATAAATGTCAGTGTGATGTCTTCTCACCACAAATGCACAAACTAATCTTATTAAAATGACAATAACATGGAATTTATTTGATGCTCGTGACAAAACGTTGAATACGAAAACGTTATCGTTTCACCTTGACATTTCGTGTATCTTTTCGAGCTCTTTTGGTAAAACGCGCCGCCAAAAACCGTTTATTTCGACGTCGATTTTAAATATACGTCGACGCTTTACCAAAAATAATCTGAATTCTCATTTGTTTTTTTTGCTGCTTTTTCTGCGTCACATTCTCACATCGAACCGCTCAAAGACGTCTCCGCCGCGTCTTGTCGAGGACATAATTTGTGATATTCACATGGGGACTTTGTGAAGGGGCTGTACATTTGTAACTATGACGATACGTGTACATTTTATTTTTTGTCTGAACGTGTTGGATTCTATATTTTCTTAGAGCTTAGACCTCCCTGTGTTTCGATGAGTCCTTTCGCATGGAAATACTCAAAACTATGGTGAATCATTAACGGTAGAACTCTGTGTTTAGGAGCGCGGACCAGAGGGGGGCGCCAAAGTGGTGACATTTTCAAATGTTTGAGGGGAAATGTTTGATTGTGAAAAAGTTTAAATTTGGCTTCCTCTGCATCAATAAAGTCTCTGCTTCAGGGAATAACATCTGGACTCGACTCTCTTCTTTCCACAAGTGTGTTTAAGTTCACAGCGCAGCGGCAGAGTGGTTAACAAAGCCCCACCACATCATCTTTCGACCAGAGGAAACCTTCAGGGACTTCTCGGCCTTTCAGCATTTAAATGTCCAATTTAATATTATAATCATGGTTACTTTGCATGAATTATGCTCATTAAATCATAACTTTAAGGTGATAATGATGAAGTGTGTTAGAAATAAGAGGAAAGCTGCAGTGTCCAATCAGATTCTCCCTTTTCAGTGTCAAATAATAGGGACATGACAACGAGTGCATGTTTCAGGACCGCTGAAGCGAACGCAAACTCACGACAGTTCGCTTCAGCGGTCCTGAAACATGCACTCGTCATGGTTTAGTTTTGTGTGTTCCCTCTCCTCCCTCTCCTTTCAGTAGAGCTTGTGTGTGGCAGGGGGCGTGGCCAGCTTCGCACAGGGGGCGGCAGAAGAGTCCCCTTGCCGTATGTCGGACCGGCCTCTCCGCCCTCTGCCAGATCGTTCCGTCACGTTCGGTGCTGCTGCTTGAGCTTTTGGATATCAGCTTCCGTCCGGCTGCTCCTCGTTTGTCCAGGGCCTTTGGGTGTCTCGCTCCTGCTCCCTTCCTGTGTCGTCCAGCTCCCCATGTCGTCCATCTCCCCGTGTCGTCCAGCTCCCCGTGTCGTCCAGCTTCCAGTGTCGTCCAGCTTCCCTTGTCGTCCAGCTTCCCTTGTCATCTAGCTCCCCTTCATCTGGTGAAGACGTCAGCGGTGAGTGTGACCGTAGCGTAAAAACAGTGTGACTTTAGTGTAATAACAGTGTGACTTTAGTGTAATAACAGTAGTGTTATAACACTTTGTGCAGAGGTAAACTAAGATCAGTCCAATGAGAAACACAAAACAATTCAAAGTATTTGCAAATAAAAAACTTTATTGACCGGATGAAATAAAAATAAAGGTTTGCAGATGTGTTCTGAGGAATAAACGACAGTTCTGTATTTTCTCATCCAAAGTTTATTAAGTGCCACATTTCCGCCGACGGTACAAAGTCTCAGTAAATGACACAAGCGTCTGTGAAATCCCCCGCACAGACCCTCATAAATACGACACGCACACGTCGCGGTTCAGGCGTCACTCACAAACGTCAAACACCCGTCACCGAACGGCACCGCGACCGCTCACAATCCGTCTGCGGTTTGACTTTTGAGCGGCGCGAATACTGACACGAGGGAACGGAAAACGGAAAGACACGCGGCGTTTCATGTCGTTAATGTTTGACGGGATTTTGGGTAATTTATGACTGAAACATTAACGTTCATCCGGCTGAAGATAAACGCACACTTGTGATTATTAATGTGCAAACGGATCAAATAAACGATACGCAACGTAATAATTCACATTTAAACATTTGCCGTGATAGACGTTTGATGACAGATGTTCGAGATGGGCGTGATTGACAGGTGGACCGGCCAATCGGGGACAGGCGCGGTCTGTCCGCATGTAGCTCCGCAGTCAGTCCCGCCTCCATCGGGGAAACGCCGCGGGAATATCCACGCGCTTCTCTTGCGTCGCGGAAATAAACGAGCCTGATTGCACGTTTCCGTTTGGGGTTTGGCTCGCTCCATTTTGGATAAGGCTGTGTACTCGAGTAATGTCATTTTGAAGTAGCTTTACTCTCAGTATTTGTTCCATCGCTGAAGAGGCAACGGAGGGTGACAAGTGCGTGACAAACGATGGTCTTTAAAACCCCCCAAAAGTGTCGGTAAAAAACGGGCAAAAGTCAAAACATTTTAAACGCCGTTCCTTCTTCTCCGCACGTTCTTTAGCTTTTCAACGTAAAAACACCCACAGCCCTTTCACAGCGCGTGTGATTTTTGCACACAGACCTCAGACCAGCTAAGAGGCCCGAACATCAATATTAAAACGGTCAGAAAAATGCCCCGAAAAACGAAAGTATCACCAGGATGATCACGCGTTTCTACAGCTACAAGTACATGCAAAATCGACTCCTTTATCTGACTTAAATTACCAAAGAACACGGAATGGTCAAGACTTTTAAAGCAGCAGCGTGTAGGATCTGGAAAATATGCTGTTTTTGTAAAAAAGATCTATCATCAAATAAACGGCTGAAGTTGCAGTACCGCTAGTGTCCACCTCAGGGCAGTGTTTCATGCGTTTTGAAAAGACGGTTGAATGACGCTTTCGCAGAATGAGAATGATGCGGTTTTAAAGCCACATTTCACACTTTAACACGGTTTCAACTGTCGGGAATTGTGATTAAAATGCCATTTATTTATCTGTGGATTTCAGAGTCAAAAAATAAATTATCATAATTGAGGTCGTTGCCATAGCATTCCAGTAATTAAAAACAGCAGCAGAAACAGCATGAGAACCTTGACTTTATTTTAATGTGTTTTCAAGTTTATTAACATAAATATTTAATGAATAATCTCATTGTAGTTTGAAAAATGATTTCTACACAAATCTGTTTAATACGCTTTAGAATAAAATGGTCTTCAAAAAGATTCCTTAAAAACATTGTGGTTTTAAAAGGTGAAAGAAGCACTTCCTTTAACCTCAGCTTTTACCTTTAGAGTTTTTAAAATCCTGCTCAACTTCAAAATGTATAAACATTTAAACACTTTTTGTATTTTAATATAAAAAAGGCAGAAAAATGTGACGTAAACGACACATTTTCTTGCTCTAAATTGATCAAACTTGGGACAGAATTCATGTTTTTGCAAATATTTCTCAAATCCGACACGCTGCAGCTTCACTTGACACTGGCCAATCGTAGAAAACACAGAATAAGACTTAACACACACACGGATATTACATCTACAGAATAAACCTTAACATTATTACATTTCATAGAATATCAACAGTTTACCAGCAACTGCTTTTGTTCACCATCTCCACGATAAAGTCTGTTTTTTTGAATGTGTCGCGTGAGTTCGTAAAAATTGCAGGAAAAACAACTTTATTTCCTTCTCGTTTGCTGCATCTGTCCGTTTGTTTGGGTTCGACTGGAGTTTCCGATGAGCCAAGCCACAAAAAAAGCAGAAGTCCGAGTCCGATTTTGCACGATTTTTAAGTCCAGGGACGTCGAGCTGCAGATTCTCAAAAAAAAAAAAAAAAAAAAAAAAACAAAAAAAAAACGCTGACGTCGCTCGTACCTCAAAACGTCTCAACCAGTTTGAGAAAGTCTTATTGTCAAGATTTTAGTCAATAATGTCCTGGAAATAAAAGAATAATCATTTGTTTCCAAAGTTGAGCCTTAATGTTTTGTTGTTGGGTATTGTCATTGTTGGGTTAGCGTTAGCATCGTTAGCATCATTAGCCTCGTTAGCCTGGTTTGATGTAGCATTTTATATATTCTGTGGCTCAAATCGAGACACAATGGATGTTTCCTTGAGGTACACATGGACTTAACCGTGGACTGAGGTCGTTTTCCTGGTCATGTGTTGTTTTTGTTGGGTTAGCGTTAGCATAATCAGCATCGTTAGCCTTGTCAGCCTGGTTAGATGTGGCGTTTCATATATTTTAGTGGCTCAAATCGAGACAGAATGGACGTTTCCTTGAGGTACACTTAGGCTCAACCTCGGACTGAGGTTGTTTTCCTCGTCAGGTGTTTTTGTTGGGTTAGCATTAGCATCAATAACGTTGTTAGCTCCGCTGGCTGCGGCGTTAAAGTCCATTCTGCGGTACACAAAGTGGAAGGTGTCGGGCTGGTCTCGGCTGTGCAGTTCTGCCTTTATCTTCTGCGGGTGCGTGTCGGGCGCGAGCTGTTGGGCGCTGCCCTCCGTGATCAGGAAGAGGCCGTATTTTTGCGGCTCCGCGACGGAAAACTTCACGGCGCAAAGGGAGCACACCTCGTCCACTGTCGCCTGGGGACGCACCAACAGCGTTTTAGCCGTGCAGCCGCTGTCCAGCTCCTGCAGCGCCACTCGCAGGTAGTTCTGAGGAAAGACGGGAGAGAGAACGGAGATTATCTTTGTATTCTTGAGTTGTGCGGCCTTACGTGTGCTGGTGTGTGGCATATTTCAAAAACATTAACCAGCAAGCGCTTTCTAAGATGGATCTGATGCTTCCTGTGGCAGTTAATGGTATTGCAGGTTTAGTTTTTGACTGTAGTAAAGAGAGATTAAATGGAATTACAATTTGTTTAAAAGTGGTCTGCTAAAATATCAAAATATCGATATCGTGTCACTAAATCTGGTGATCCAGTGTCGATATCATGGGCTGCTCGATCGATATATCGTCATGAGTATTTTCTGTTGCATAGTTTAAACTGTTTTGATGGTTAAAATGAGTGCAGCCCACATTAGCGTTATCGCGTCACAAAACCGTGATACAAGTGCGTACGGCGGTTAAAGCAGAATCTTTTATAAGCTTTGTGCTCACCTGGAAGTCGTCTATAGAGGGCGCCGTCCTCTGCATGGTCCTCCTGCGGTGCCACTGGTGCAGCGTGTCTCGTGTTTGTGAGCTCAGGACTCGGGCCGCCTGCTCCTCCTGGAAGTTCTTTATCAGCGACATGGCGCCGTACGCACTGGTCAGGTAGTAACCTCCTGAGACACAAACGACAGCTGACCAATCAGAAGAAGCCCTCGCGACATGGGCCTCTTCGTCAGTTAGTTTGGAGAGCGAGCGCTTTACCTTCTCCGTTGAGCAGCGTCGGGTCCAGCAGCTCCATCATGTAGAGGATCTCGTTGTCCAGCTGAGGCATGTCGCACTGGGCCAACACGAACGTCAACATGGGCAAGAAGTCGTCGGCCCCGAACAGGCGGCCTGGAAACGCAAGGGGAGCGCAGGTGAGCCGACTCGTACAATCGACCCGTGGCTGGCGTTTCCTGTTCGGTGACATTTCTCAACCGTCGGCGAAAGTTCTCTCAAAGTTGTTTGGATTGGCTCGGGTTTTAGAATTCACGATTCACAGAAGTTCATTGGGTCAAGTCTTTGATGAGGACGAGGAGAAGCAGTGGCGCAGTGGTTTAAGGCGCGGCACAAGGGTTGGGTGATAGACAAGAGTGAGTATTTTGATGACGATTTTCAGACGGTATTTTAATGCTTATTTTTAATTAAATGTAATTAAATTAATAATGTTTATTTATTGTCGACTAAAACTAAAAGGAATTGTTTGACTAAATCTTGACTAAAAACGAATAATAATGTCAGACAAAAGACCAAATCTAAATTAAAATATTTAAAATGTCACAATCTCATAATATTGTACAGAACTGCCAGCGTTCGGTCACTTTGTCGATTCATCCGTCTTATTCGATGGGTAAAAAGTTGGTCCGACTAATTCATTTGCTGGGACAATTACACGGACGAGTTGGCTGGAGTTTTTGGAGCGACTTTTGGGCCGTTTCTTGGTACTTTTCAATATACAAAGCTGTGATCGAGTGCGTTTGCACGATGTTGTGTTCGTTTGTGCACATGTTGGGTCAGATATATGGTCATGATGATGTAAATTCTTAGTTGTGAGCGATCGTAGGCCTGTTCTTACCCGAGTTGTCCTCCATGATGGTGTAGATGAGCTTGCACACCTGCAGCAGCCGGCCCACCTTCTTGTCGGGCGAGTACAGTTTACACATGGCCTGGAACTTCTGTCTGATCTTCTCTATGGCGACGGCGTCCGGCGGGAGGGCGTCCGACACGCCCATCTCGGCGGGGGGCTTGGTCTTGGCCAGGTTCATGTTGTCTTTGAGCTCGGTCCAGGCGCCGCTGCGGACCATGGACTCCTGCAGGGCGTCGGCGATGACGGACTTCAGCGGCTTCAGGACGCACTTGTGCATGGCCTTCTCCAAAACCCGGTCTGCAACGGAGAAGGTGAGAAGACGACGAGTTAGGACGCATTTTGAGACGTGATCGGACGGGATTCGTTTGAAATTTGCTGTGTTTTTGATGCGTTATGTACCTGTGCTGTTGCGTTTTTTTCTTTTACCATGGTGTATTCCTAACGAAACAGTCACGCCGAGCCAAACTTTGCACCAAAACAGCCAAACCGTTTTTTTATGCTATACCACAAACATGAAGAGCAGCAGCTTCAAAATCGCTAACGAGTGTGTTCAGGGCTTTCAGGCTTAAATACTTTGACCAACTGTACATTTTGTGTTTGTGCGTCAGACGGTAGTGAAAATGAAGAAGTTGTTGACGTGAATATTAAAGTCACCAGAGTAATAAAGAGTCTCCTTGCTTTGGGCTTGCACTTCCAGGTCACATCTTTACCAGCAGTTTGTTTATGTATTTTTTTCTACAATTAAAAAAACACAAATCTCTACATAAGATGGACGTAGAGACATTTTGGATCAATAGTATCTTCAAACACGGACTAAGAACAGCTCAAACGACGAGCTTTCGAACAGGATCTAGATTGAAAAAACCCCCCCCCAAAAAATAAATTATGTAACTTTTTGGTTGAGTTCAAGTTATGAATAAATTTCCTGGTGTGTTTGAAATGAGGAAGTGACCTGCTTTACTATAATGTCATGATAAACATCTGAGGGTTGGCAGGTTTTCAGAGCTTTTTCGTAACGTTGCTGGTCGACTCTTGTTATGAAGACTAAACCTGCTCAGTCACATTCACGCTTCGTCTTTCGGGAAACCAGAAGATATTTTATTACTTACTTTACTTTTATTACTGTTTACATAATTGTTTTAACTGGCTCCGGTGTTCGATTTTATAACAGGCTCAAATGAGGTCTTCTACATTGAAATGATGCTTTTGTGAGACGACCAAAGGGAAAGGATTTTTCTCATTCTGTGTAAAGTTTTACATAATCAGATCATGTGATGCAACAGTAAAGTGCACCAAAAAGTGTTCAAAGATTAAATAATACAAATATATCAAAAATGAACATTTGGAATAAATTAATTATTAATATCAATAATAATAATAATAATAATAATAATAAATAGAATAAAATATGATCTAGAAGGATGTCAAAAATGATAAAAGAAGATATTATTATGATTATTCAGGTCACAATATAGTCAGACAGACTAATAAAATTGTGACAATTTTTTTATAATTTCAGTTCAATCTATACGCTAAAAAGTAAACCTGAATGCAAAAGCGTTCATTTCTGGTTGTTTGTTAATTTACATATTATTACTTATAATATATAATAAAAAAGTATTTTACTATTATTTGGTCAGGAGTTATGTCGTGATATTTCTTTTCACAATAATATTTGACATATCTACCGGTCAATAAATGCAATTGTCTCATGCACCATAATAATCTACTAATTATGAGCATGAACAAATCATTTGAGTGTATTCTGGACTCTAAAACACATTAAAAAAAAACGCTTTTATAACAAAAACAGGGACATTATGCAATCAAAATGTCAAAAATAAACATTTTCAGATTTAAACGTTCAGTCACAATATTTCAACCTTCATTTGCTTTCTAACATTTGAAAAAAGCCTCAATGTACAATAGAAATAATCGTTTGACAAGTCGACCACTGGAATACTCCACGTTTAAATCTGTGCAGTCTAAGTTTAGCTCATTTCCTCGTCGCCTCGTGTGTTTACTCAACACTGACCTCGAACGTGTCCAGGAAACGTCTCCATGTTTACGCCGCGAGGAGGAAAAGATAACGGCGTTCACAAAAGGCAGACGCAGCGCCGCGAATCCCAAACGCACCAGCAGGAAACGGGTGACGAGATGGATATCGTTAAAGACACATCTCATGCAAACTGGACTTTTCTGAGCTTTAAACCAGTGTTAAATGTGACACTTCCTGAACAGTTTTAAAATGCGCTCGAGCTTTAGGAGAACTAGTATAAGACCGCAATGTTTAATAAAGAAAGAACTACTATTTTGTATTGAAAATGTAAGTCTATTGTCTAAAAGATTGCCATAAAAAGATTAATTATTCAAATATCTGGCGGTCTCCTGTGCCGTTTGCAGCTCCATAAACCATTCGCTCGGAGCATTTCTGACATTGCAACTGTGCGTTTACGTTAGCATGTCGCGGCGAGCTAGCTGCTGTTTATTTCCCAGTCGTTATTCCCTGCGCTGCCAGTAGATGGAGCGAAAACGCAAGATCCTGATGTGGGAACGCCTGGCCTGGAAAGATACATTATTTTAAGTTGTAAAATGTGAGACGCAAAAGATGTCCTTTTAATGCAATACTGTGGAACATTCCAGGCAAAGCGTAAAACAAGAATGAGGGCAGTTTGTGGACATAAATGTAACTATAAAGGATACATAGAGCCCTGTTAAATTAGACAAGGGGCAGGCAATATTTACACAAACTTGACCTAAATATTTACAACATGTGTTATTCTTGGCCAATTGAGACGGTTCAAATTGTTATTTTTTTAGTTTATTTATTTTAATCTTGCCAAAAGCCTCAGATCCAATTTCCCGAGTGTGTTTTCACTGCCAAAGTTTGTCTAGGAATGTTTGAACCTCTAAAAACAACACAAACCAGTTCCTTTTTTTGGCAGCTGTGCCCCAGACCAGTTTTGATAAACCGTGTGGGCGGAGCTACAAAAGGCATGACGTCGCCTGCTGGGAAACGCACGATTATAGATTATTCTTATTTACAAAAGCATTATAATTATGTTCTCAAGGTTTTTATCCAGTAAGAAGGCAGAAATACTCTGTGTTGTACTAGTTGAGTTTTAAAGGACACACATTATGCAAAATGTCCTTTTTATGAGCCAACATTGTTCCCTCATCAAAAACATAGTTCGGTTGTTGTTTTTAAGTCCTTAGATCATCGCTAGAGTCGTTCTGCGCATTTCTGCCTAAAATCACCGTCGGGGCAAGCTAGCTTTTGTTTGTCTCGCCTACGTAATTCCCTCTGCTGCCAGTAGACGGGGTCAAAAGTCCTGGCGTCAGAAATTAGAAAGTCATTTTTTCGATTTTTTAAAACGTTATTAAAATAAAAATAAAAAAGGAACGCAGAATAAAAATAAGAAACAGAGAGAGCATAAAAGTATTAAAATATGGTCCTGAACATGTAGTCCGGCATAGTCCTCCCACTTGGTCCAAATTCAGTCAAAGTAATTGTCTACTTTTTAAAAAAATGTCAATCATGATGTCGGTCCAGTCCTTGGTTCAGTTTTCCTGCGGCCCAGAAGAATGGCCCAGAGGTATCCATACACAGTGTCCATGGCAGGAGTTCTGAGGCATGGATACATACTTCTGAGGTCCAGTTTAGTTTTTTTTTAAAGCTCTAAAACATGAGATGCCAAAGTAAAAGGTATTCAAGAGCATGTTTAAAGGTCAATAACATCACAAATAATGCGTAATATTTGTCCTTTAAAATGACCTCAGATGGAAATAAACCTAAAAAAGGACTTTGACACACACAACCAAAACATTGAGATTTCTGAGTCATAAATGATTTAAAAAGGTGCATTACAGTTTTTTTTAATGCTCAAAAACAAGCTTTTTCTGTGAGCGGGCTCGCCTCTCCACAGATCTGACCAGTAACTTTAGCTTGGTCGTGTCACCGGCTCGTCTCAAGGGAAAAATACAAATCAAGAAATCAAACTTTAGCTATACGGAAATATACAACAGCCAACGACTGAACAAAAGTGCTTCCTTATGTGCATTAAAAGATCATCTCCACAGAGACAAGCAGGTGGCGCTCTACTAGAAGCGTTACATATTACACTTTACAGCTGCTGCTCTTGTGTTCCATTTTCTAGAAAAGAGTAAAAGTCCAACATCAAAGAACCGTTAAATAAATAAAACTGTGACTCTGCGGTTTCTTTTGTGCTCGCAGTTTAAGGCGGAGCTTGTGTCAGATTCATGCCTTCAGCTGCCCTCACGTGTCCCGTCCTGCCGCGGTTCGGACCATTCAGCCTTTTCTGTCGACGACTCAACAAAACACAAGTCTAAACTCAACTTTCGCCAGCGGGAAGAAGGACTTTAGTCTTCGGTCACGTTTTAAGACAGGTTCAAGTTCAGTTGGTCAAAAATATGGGGCCATTTCTAGTTTTTTAACCCCAATATTCAGTTTGGGCAGACCACTTCTATTGCCATGGGTGATAAAAATCTAACTTTCCGCAGCAATTAACACTTTAAAACTAATTATTTCAGTATATTCATTGGATGACGTCCTCAGAGGTCAGAACTCGGACCTTGAAGAACATCAACGACTCAACAAGTAGCACAAACTGGGGAAAGTGCTCCGACCACAGACAGCAGGGGGCAGTAGGGAGGAACTAACAATATTTTACCTGTCTGTTGTTAAACTTGATCCAAACGCAAGGAGCAGACATGTTGGATTGTCTGACTCTTGAGTTCTGAAATGTTTTGCCTGGAATTTACGAGATGTTAAGAGTGGTCCGGAGTTCGGAAAAGCATTCATTAGATGCACAGTTGGTCAGACGGTAGTGCAAATGTTGTTGACGTGAATATTAAAGTCACCAGAGTAATAAAGAGTCTCCATGCTTTGGGCTTGCACTTCCAGGTCACGTCTTTACCAGCAGTTTGTTTTGTGTTTTTTTTAAATTGTAGAAAAAAAATACATTCGGGAAGACGAAACCCCGTGAACAGTACAAACATAACGCTTTGTTGGCATTATTTATTCTCTCGCGGTTGGGAAAAAAATGAATCTCTTCTCAAGACCAAATTAACCCCTGTTCTAAACGGCCCACATCGGAGTGTTTTAGGCCCACATTTATTTACAGGAAGAGTCGCTCGTCTGGTTGAACTGAACTCGGCGTCGGTCTGCACCGTCTGAGATAACAGAATTTAAAATAGCTGCTTTTAGATAAGAGCTGACAAACTGATTCGAACTGTAGACTCACTGGCCCCAGACTTAAGGAAAGGCCGAAAAAGAATGACAAACTAATCAGAGGTGCTGTTTGAATTGCTAGTTTCCCGGGGACAGTGCCTTCAGATTGAAAATGACTTCTGGTCGGAACACATATGACGCTAAACTGACACTTTTTAACCCCATTCCAACACTGTTAGACACACCCGGAGTAGCATTTAGCTTCATTCGCGCTGGTTTGATGAACCCTGGTTAGAAAGCCCTCTCCCCTCCGAGCCTCAGAAACACTCCGTTCCGAATCTCCCCGATCTGTGACGTCATATTCTGCGCCTGCGACGGTGGTTTCGCGAGCTTCAGTGTTGTTTTTAAGTCCATAAATTCTTCGCCAGACTCGTTCGGAGCATTACAACTGGCCATAACTTAAGCAAGACAATACTTTTTCCCCTCTAAAAGGTGTAATTGGTTGTGGCCACCTAAAACTAAAAAGGTACTAACAAGAGCATGTTTAAAGGTCAACAACAAAATACACATTTGGCACAGCATTTGTCCTTTCAAAGTTTCTGTGGGCGCTGTGGTTTTTAAACATCGTAAATATGATGCAGTTTCAATAAACAACAAAATACGATTTGATAATGCGCCCGGTCTCCACTCTTGGGTGTGTTTTTGTGGAAGAAAGAACCCTGCTCCAAGCGTTAAAGTGTCACTCAGATGCTTTGAGCGAGAAATACTGATAGGTCGTAGTAGAAGCAGTTTGTGTCCTGGTTTCTCCATGAATCAGACTTGACATGAAACACAGCTCTGTGTGAGTGAGAGGAGAGAACAGAGCTTTATTCACGGGACCTCGGCTCCTACAACGTGTCCAACATCCTCCGACAGAAACACAAGCTGAGGCCCAGAGAGCACGCACGCAAAACCAAAACAACAAACAACAACAACAACCACCCGGCAGACATCTTAGAAAACTAATGCTGCGTTCACACTTGGTTGGGTCCTGTGTTTGGAGCTGGTTTAGTCCTGGTTCGGGCCTGTTTTTGGTCTGGTCGTTCGGTTCCAAGTTTGGGCCCATTTTTGGCCTGGTTCATAGGCCTGGGTTAGTCCCCTGGTTTGGGGGCCCTGGTTTTAACCGCCATAAAAGTCCATAAGTCAGCGTCGGACAGCTGAAACGCACTGGCTAAAACTCTGGTAAGGGTACGATGATCCAGTTAAATGGCTAAGTTCTAAACGTATCAGGTCAAACTCTGCTAAGAGGTCTAAACAGGACTGATCCAGCACTGTGCTAAAGGTCAACGCCCCTTCCGCAAATCTGGCTAAAAGATGGTCTAGAAAACAGGAACTGATCCAGGTCAATAAACTCTGGCTAATAAGAGGTCTAAAAAGGACTGATCCAGGTCTAAACTCCTGTGCTAAAAGAGGTCTAAAACAGTGACTGATCCAGGTCTATAATCTCTGGCTGACAAAGAGGTCTAAAACAGGACTGATTAGGTCTAAAGGTTTTGGTCTAGAAACTTTTAGACGAAACAGGCGATACATTAAAAAAAAAAAAAGAAAACCAAATCTGGAGGAGTAATTTGCGGCTTTTAAACAAGCATATTCATTGTCGGAAACGTATATATCGTGGGACACGTATGGCGATTAACGAAACAATAAGGAAAAGTTAGTAGATAGTCACGGCCGCGCATGAAGGCTGCGAGAAATGAAAAAAACCAACCAAAAAAATAAAAACAAAATGAAAAAAAAAAAAGTGAGCACGAATCAAACAAAAAAAACAAACGAACCATCAAATAAAAAAACCGTGATTAAAAAATAAACCTACATGACGTGCCAAGCATTTTTCATCTGCTTCAGCTTTTGTTTTGTTTGTAAGATTTCTCAAGAAGTTTCCTGACCTTCTAAGAAAGTGTCTGTTGTTGTTCCTCGTGTTGCTCAATAGTAAAGCCCCCTCGCTCCCCCTCGCCCCCCTCGCTGCCCCCCGCTCCCTCTGATCCCACAGACACAGATGCGCCTGAACTTTTGCCAAACTCGCCTCACTCGCGTCTTTATGACCTCCTTCGTCCAATCGGCGCAGATCGCGGGAACCCGGGACGAGCCTCCTCCACTTTCCTGTCCCCATTCACAACTTTTTGTTTTTTCCGCCCGGCGCCGGTAGTAACGCAGCGCGAACGTCACAATTGTGTTGAAAAATACAGAACCTCATGCTTATTTAATTCCATGGTAAATAGCTTTTTTGAGTCCGTGGTGTTGTGACCCCTTCCGCTGCGAGTGATTTGTGCCAGTTCGAACGGGGCCTCATCATTTTTTTAAAAGCCTCTTTGTGCTCAGTGTTTACAACTCTGAAGACCCCATTCCAAAAAAACCCCAGATCCTGCTCCACCTGCTCAGTGAAGTCTAATAAACACAGACATTCAAAGTGTCGACACGGAAAAGCACAAAAAACAGAACTTTGAGAAATCCAATTAAATACCATTTTCATTTCAGTTTTCAACCTTTTTAGAGTTTGGCACCGATCGAGCAGGTATTTGTGGGGGGAAATGTGTCGAAAATGACAGGAAGTGACATCACACACACCAGGGTCATTTCTCATTCCAGTCAAAGTTTATGCAGAATTTACCCAAAACAAACAACTTTTTTGGGGACGCTGCTAACTAAACATGAATTCAACTAAATAAAGTCGCCTCTCATTTATTTGGATTTGTCGAATAAAAATAATAGTCACATTAGAATGACTTTTTTCTTAGTGTTTGCTGGGTAATTTCCAAGTGTGATGTCATCAACTGCAAACAGGAAGTGAAATTAAAAACCTAAAAAAATGTGCTATTCTGGGAAACATTTTTTTTTAATCTTTTTAGCAGCATTTTAAATATAGAAAACTTAACTGCGTTTCAGTTTCAAAACGAGTCGTACGACCTGCAGGGGGCGCTTTAAGGTCACCAACGGCGTGCGCGTGTATTTAGTCAAAACGTGGAACTGAATGTGCTGCCTCTGCACGCCGCCGCTCGCACATCCTTCGCCCGCTTTGTCGGTCACATTTTTCCACCAGGACTTTACTCGCGTTTACGCAAAAGGCTCTCGAGTTTCTAACGCGAGCCGGCGGCGGGGCCGGGTGGGTGACGTCCAAGGGTCCGGAAGACGGAGCGATGCGCCACGGGAGCTCGAGACAAAACGCACGGTTATTGTGACCGAGGCGCGCGCTGAGGTCAAGAGGTCGAACGGTCCGCCAGTCACGTTTGGAGGCGCGGTACTCGCAAAGGTATATCAAAGGTATATCGGATTAAAGTACGAAAAGGGGTCTGCTCGGAAACAAAGCCCCTTTTCCGCCCCGGACAGACCTCCGCCCCGGACACGCCCTCAAAGCTTTCAAGAGCGCGGACTGTGTGTCTGATCCTAAACTGTAACACCCGGACAGTAGGAAATGAGGCTCCTTAAAACTGTCTGCGAGTAGGCTAACGTTTACTAGCGTAGCCACTAGCATTAGCCGGCTGCTAACGACCGGAAATGGAAAACTGACTGTTGGAAGGGCAGTTTTATTTGTTTTAAAATAAGAAAAAATAAATAAAACTGAGATGGAAACTCAAGATTAGACAACATAAGTTTGAAAAAATAAATACAAATCTTGATCAAATGTTTTGTTTGTTTTCGTTTGTCACACGTGAGCGCACAAAGCGTGTAACCTTGACGCAAACCGCCGTCTGCCGTCATATTCATCAGGCTCATCTACACTTTAGGGCTACAATTATTTTGGAAATCAATTAAATGATTGTGTTCGATTCATCGTTTAGTTGTTTAGCTCGCACAAGAGCTGAGAATATGAGCTAATTAGCATTTAGCTTAGTGCTAGTTTTGACTGTCTGTGCCATTAAACCTCTTTTCAAAATGTTTTAACCCAGATATCGGTTAATTCAACGACGTGAAAACCAAAAACACGACCCGACATCGCCTCAAACGATCCGAGCGTCCCGGATTGGCGCCGGCCGCACTCACCGATCTGGTCCTCCGGGATGAGGCTCTCGATGGGCGGCTCCAGCTCAGAGCTTTGTCTCAGGTAGCTCTTCATCTGGGTCAAGAACTGTCGCACCGTCTGCAGCAGCTCGGAGCCCGAATCCAAGCCCAGACCTGCGGCGAGAGCAAACACGCCGGCGATTATGGACCGTGGAGATGTCGCCATGTCGAACGTTCGGGTTTTTGTGAGAAGAAGCGTCGAGATTTACAGATTATTAACAACCGTGAACGCTTGAATCCACTTTCATGACACAGTAACACATTTTGAAGTGTAATATAATGAGATATTGAGATAAACAGTAATATTGAGACTGCGTTTTGCCGCTGACATTATAAATTTAAAGATAAATAATCTCAGTAAAACCTTTTCTAAATTGACAATATTGTTTAAAAACATGAAAAAGCAGAATGCGACGCTTTAAATCGATGGTTTAAATCTCTAAACGAAGTTACTTATTCAACAGCTCAATGACAAAATACATTCACAAATGCAAAGAAAAAAAATGAAATAAAACTTTCTAAATAATAAAGCAAAGTTCATGTGAAACAGATAAAACAGCTCTTTTGCACTGATCAGATGAAAAAAAAAAAAATAAATCTTAGTGTCTCTTGTAATGCTTTTTTAAAATAAATCACCAATATTAAAGATCAGATTAAACATTTGTTGATTTTTCTTTTGAACACACTCTAAAATGGGAACCAAAATGGCTTATCGCTGATCATTGTGTTGTTGAACCCTAAAATACATTCTTTTTTTTATAACGGCAATGGAAAAGAAAAGCTTTAGCATAAGAGAAGCATATCATTACTTCATGGACAATATTTTGTATACATTTTTTATGGATAGAAAGACTTCATTTACAAAAAAGCGCCATCAAAATCGGAAGCTTCCAATTTACTCTTGATCGTATCCACTGCACTTTATGTTCCTCTGTCGACACCAAAGGAAAATGGTAAAAAAAAAGGTCACCCTCACCTTGTTCTTGGCCATGGTCCGTCATGTAGCCCAGGAAGTCTTGCACCAATCCCCCGAAGTACGTGGTCTTGTCCCGCGAAAGCTCCAAGACCTTCCTGACGGCCCTTTTCTCCGGCGTCAGGAGCGAATTAAACACGCCGCTCATTTTGCGCAGCTGGCCCTTTAAGGCGTTCTGAATGACGACGGCGCTGGCGCTGGTTCTGCGCTTCGTCCGATGTCCGGGGGGCACCAAGGTCAAATCCTGGTCTTGCTCTTGATCGCTCTCGAGCCCCACCCCGTAGTCCTCCTCGTAATCCTCGTCGTCGTCGTCGTCGTCCTCCTCCATGCTCGGGAACGCCGGCAGAGACAGCGGCAAATGCGCGTTCATCTCCTCCTGGGTCGGCGGGTTCGGGTCGTGCAGC
This sequence comes from Chaenogobius annularis, assembly GCA_015082035.1. Lineage (NCBI taxonomy): Eukaryota > Metazoa > Chordata > Actinopteri > Gobiiformes > Gobiidae > Chaenogobius > Chaenogobius annularis. Next base: position 57,883 of record BJKM01000141.1, read on the forward strand.
GGCGGGAAGAAGAAAGTGGGCCGCGCGAAGTCGACCGACTCGTCCGACTCGCTGGACAGGCTCATGTCGCTCAAACGCTGACCTCCCGCTCGCTTCTCCTCCTCCGTCGCGTCGCTTTCCTTGCCGTCGTCATGGCTTTCCTGCTCCCTGCACGCCGGGCTCCTCTGCAACCGCGCCCGCCTCAGCGCCTGTTCGATCACGTGGTCCTGCATCGCGAGGTGGCACTGCGCGTCCTCTTGGCTCGACGAAGACGGCGACATCTTGAACACGCGCCGCGGCGAGGAAGAGAAGGACCCCAGCGATAACGGGAGAGACGGTTTCGGGATGGTGATGGGCGAACTGATGTTGAAGATCCTTTGATGGGTGATCGGACGTCGACGGGCTGATGCTGAGACGGCGACTGATGTCGATGAAGATCCTTTTGGGCGGCGACGTCGACGGGCTGATGCTGAGAGACGAGCCCAATCTGGACAGCAAACTTCCGTCTTTGCTCTTCCGATCTCGCTCCTCCGCTCTCTCCTTCGGCACGGCGATCCACGGGACTTTTTCGGGCATGCTCCTGGCTCGCGTCAGCTGACCGGAGCGGGGGTCGGCGAAGCGGGGGTCGGCGAAGCGGGGCGGCGGCGGCCTTGGAGGAGGAGGAGATCGCAGACAATTGCCGTTCTCCTGGCTATTTCTGCCGGCGCCGCTCGGACTTACGCGGCGGTCTTCGAGTTCGGCATTACCGTCCGATTCTAAGGCTTGGCGTTCTTGTTCCGAGTCGTCATTTCGAGCGGTCTCAGCGTGGCCGGCGCCCCCTTGGTGGACTTTTATGAACAGCGGGTTGATGAAGCAGAGGGCGCCGTTGGATTGGCAGCATTCGAGCTCGGAGGGCGTCCGCGTTTTGATGTTCGGGCGGATCTGCGGCGAAGATATGGTCGAGATCGTGGAAAATGTGGAGGAGGTTCTGTTGGTGGGCGGCGGAGGTCGGTCCGGAGCAGGGAACGCCGCGGAACTCCTCCTCTTGGAGGCGGGTTGAGCGTCCCAGAAACCTGAAGGAAACAGACACAATTCAGCTTGAAATATTTACTCAAAGTAGTGGTTCGAGACATGATTGAAGTAAAAGTATTTGGAGAAACGACCACTCAATGAAGTAGCTGAAGTAACTCTAGATATAAACTCTAATTACATTCAAATTCAAATATAAATTAGACGGACGAAACACAAAATAATGTTAAAAATCTGGTATTTTCAAAGGACAGACACAAAAAGTTCAAATTTAAAGGTTGAAATGTGCTGATTGAAGGCTTCAAGATGGAGAAAAACCATGAATGAAGTGTAGTATTGATGAAAAGCCAAAGTAGTTTATTCTTTTTTGGCGTATGGATTTTAAAATGCCTGTGATTCGTGCCATTTCGTGGCAAAATCATGGCAAAAATTCCACCGTAAAAATGAGTCCTGATTTGGAACGGCGCTTCCCCGTGGCGCGGCTCAAGAGCTGAATCAGCGCGTTACCGTTAGCGCGTCGTAAGGATTAGCCCATTCAGCCTGTTAGCATCGCGGCTAACTCTGCGCTCACATAAGGGGAAGGGGGAAGTCGTGAGTCACAAACGTCCCAAAATAAAACTGGATTTGACTCACCGCTGACGGCAGCGTTTGGCCGTCTCAGGGCGACGTGTTGCGTCTCATTATATTTTAGTTACACGCTTTGATTTACCAGTCAAATTCTGTGGAAATTTAAACGTGACACAAACAAAATCAAGACAAATTTGGCCTTTTCAATAAAAAACAAAACAAACAAAAAAAAACTCACATTTTCAATTAAAACACATTTGTGTCAGAAGGGGAACAGTGTTTTTTTTATTTTTTTTATTATTATTATTATTTTTTATTTTATTTTTTATTTTTTTTTTTTTTTTTTAATGATTATTATGATGATTAATGATTCTGTGAAGCCCCCCACTGGAGTCATGGACATTCTCAGTGCGTTTGCGTCTCGACAAGCAGAAAACTGAACCATTTGCACCGACGAAGACACAAACGGTCATTAAGGTTTAAAAATACGCTCATTATGTCCGTTACAAGAGTGAATAACCGTCGTGTCCAACCAGCCAAAAACACACGGCTAAAACTGACAACAAGAGAAACGCTCAACAAAAGGCCGACTAATAACTAAACGTGTCAATAAATATAGTTAAGATGGACTTAAACTTAAACTAAAGCTTGAGTTGATGATTGGTATTGTGCGTATGCGAACATAGAATAGTGTTGACAGTTTCATCTTAATGTATAAATTATGAACTTCTTCTGTAATTCACCTCACAAAATGTAAAAAAAAAACGTGTGTTAGAATTTTTCCATTGGCATTTTTGTGTAAAAGCGGCCAAAATGTTCACATTTTTGGACATTTAAACGTGAAAAATGGACAGAACCAGGTGCGTGTTTCAACGTCTCGACACGTGAAATACAAACAGACAATTTAGTTTTGGAGTGAAGAAAATTCCAATTCCATCACCTCATTTTTTCAGACTTAAAACACAATCAGACTCAGATGTCAAAAGTACGAGCCGCATTTTCTATCCGTCTGAACTCAATTTAGTCATTTTTTAGTATTTTACTGAGAATTTACTGTAATAATAATTGAATGTTACGTGTTGTAATTGTGATGAAACGTGTCCTTTTGTCACTGTCGTGTGTTCACCTGCTGCAGAGGGTAAAAAACAGGAGCTTAAATCTGGTGCACATCGTCTTTTCTCTTGAAGATGAATGATTTTGCACAAAATAAAAGACTAAAACTAAAACAAAAGCACATTTCAGGCCAGGCAAAGCTGCAAAACAAAGCCATGAACCCACATGATGATTACGCTCAGTTTTAAAACGAGAAGCAGCCACAGAACTGTTCGGAGCCTAAATGTAAACGTGAACATTATTCAAAACTACGCGACAGAAATGGCACACGGCGCCGGCGACCTTCGGCCAGTGGAACGCAGTACTCACACGTCTGGAGCGAGCCTCGTTCTTCATCACGCCGCCGTTCTGTTTGTTCTCACACAGACTCCAGGCTAAAAAGTGACTCACAGACTCCGCCCCCTCCTCCTCCTCCTCCTCCTCTCTCTCTCTCCCCCCCTTTTTTTTTTTTTTTTTTTCCTTTTCTCTGCTGGAGCATCATTAAAGTTCGTAATTAACCGTCTTTTATTTTGGCGTTTGGAATATTTTGATTGGATGCAGAAACGCAGTCGTTCATTGATTTCATTATTTAATTAATTCAGTCAGTTTGAACAAATGCGGCACAGTTTAGTTTATTATTTAAAAAAAACAAAAAAAAAACCAACGTTATATGTAGTTTTATTTAATTTTTTATTTTTTATTTTTTTATTTTCATTTACTGCAGAGAATGGCTCCAAATGTGCTCTTTCTCGTGACTGGATCACATAAAGCCACTGTTTCTCGAAACGTGAAAAAGATCAAAGTCAGTGCCTTTTAAATGTCCTAAATGTTTAAATCTGTGACATTTAAAAACGCACAAAACTGTGAGTTCCTTCAAAATCCCAGCACCAAATTTGACACTTTTCCAAAGACGATTTGATTTGGGTTCAATTCAAACTGGATGAATCCCGTTCCTGTGAGTCGACTTTAGAACCCCAAAGGAGCATTTCTGTGCCCCACCTGATGATGTCATGAGGTGGAGGCGAGTGTTTTGAGCTCAGGAGACGGAAACAGACTCATTATATTATATAATAATAATAATAATAATAATAATAATAATAATAATAATAATAATAATAATAATATTATTATATATTATTATTATATTATAATTATATATATTATTATTATAATTATTATATTATTATAATATAATTATAATAATATTATTATAATTATTATAATTATTATTATATATATTATAATAATAATAATTATAATAATAGCGTTTTGGAGGAAGTGACGAGCGAAACGTGAACGTGAAAAACACATTCTTTCGGGAAGGACGGACCCTGTGGTGTGTTCACGGGCAATGGGATTTAAGGAGGCTGAAGTAACAGACAAGTACAAAAAAGAATAATAACATGAAAAAATTAAAACTAAACCGGACGGAGCAGTTTGAGCAAACAAATGTACACATAAAATTCACTAAAACATTAAGAAATGGGCCGTTCGTTTTTATTACGTTTATGTGGTGGTGGTCAACGTTTATGTGGTGGTGGTCAACGTTTTATGTGGTGGTGGTCAACGTTTATGTGGTGGTGGTCAACAAAAAAGTGGGAAAATGTCCAAAACAAATGATCAAAATAAACAGCGCTTGCACTTGAAATAAGACAAAAATCCTTTCGACATTTTGGAACACAAAAGCTGAAATAACTTGAATTATTTCAGCTTTTGTGTGGCTGTTTGTTATTTAATTTTTTTGGGAGATATGCAAAATTAGAATAGAATAAATGGCGTAGAGTACAAAACCGGACAGTCCAGGCGCATGAACCTTCCATGCTTTTTATTACAATTAAAGTTCTCGGTTCAAATGCGTCAGAAGGTTGAGGAAAACCCCCCGAGCTTTGTCCCGAGAGTCAAGTTCAGCTTCATAAAAACACCTTTTTGTTGTCACAGTTTTAGGCCTGGGTTTGTCTCGGAGGAATGCGGCCGGACCGGACTGAACCTTCGAGCGGGAAGCGGGACGTTTCATCATCGCTTTGCACAGGCGTCCCCCCGCCCCGCCCCCCGATCAGAAAAGCTCCGGGGAAAAAAGCTCTGCAAAAAGCAACGCGTATTTGAGATATGATCTAAAAGGAGATTTCATTTATGTTTTCCGGGAACGTAAGATACGACCACATTCAGGGCTTTCTTTAGAGCGCCGGCGCGTCACTTCGGAACCAAAAACAGACTGAAATAAAACGGTTTGTTTGTGTTTTCGCTGTGGACGTGTAAGGACAAAAAAATGAACAAAATAGGACAATAAATAAAAATAAAATCTGAAAAATAAAAGCAAGTTTGTTTTTTCACTGTGGATGTTTGTGTATGTCTTTACAAACTACAAGTACAAAAAATACAAAAAATACAATAAAATAAAATAAATAAAATAAATAAAATAAATGAAATAAATGAAATAAAATAAATACAAGCAAGGTTGTTTTTTCACCATGGACGTTAAACAAACAAGTCAAAATAAATAAATAACTATAAATAAAAAAGACAATAAATACATAAAATCTGAAAATTTAAATAATTTAACTGAAATAAAAGCATGTTTTTTCACTGTGGACGTTTGTTTGTCTTTACTATTCTTTACAAACTACAAGTACAAAAAATAAAAGACAATAAATAAAATCTGAAAAACAAAAGCATGTCTCTTTGTTTTTTCACTGTGACGTTTGGTTTTTTTTCAGCCTTTACTGTTCACATTTATTCTTTTGCTTTGATTATTAGTTTATCGTGACGGACATTTAATCGGTCCCGTTCAGCACAAAAACAAGTCCAATTTCGGCTCCAAAACCGGCTGGATTTGCAGAAGCGATGGGCCCAAAATACAAAAAATATATTATATTATTTTATGCATTTTAATAAATTCAAAGCACTTGCTCTTGATTTTATCCCTTTTTCTATTTGTGCATTTTTAGATATTTGTCGTTTTAATGATTGTTTTATTGGATGTTTTCTTTGTATTTGATCAGGATTTCATGTGAATTTTGTATTTAACAGGGCACCAAAGTAAAGTGGTACTAAATGGGACGTTAGAGTTGGTCTTTGAGGGTCTTCATTGCTTCATTTCCCCCGTTGGATATTGTTTTTTTGTTTTTTTTGATCTACTGTTCTGGCTCTGGGCTTGGTTTTGTTTGATTGTGCCGTTTGTCGTGTTGAACGGGTGCTTTTTGTCTCGGGTCTGACTTTTTCCGGAGATGGGACGGCCCACGTCGCAGACAGAGACGGCGTGTTTGAGCGGGACAAACCGGGGCCAGTGTTCGGCGTGACTCACGACTCCGACAACAAAGACAACAAACGCGCCCACACAACAAACGCACCCACACAAAAAAAAGAAACTCGCTCAAACTCGGCGATGGAAACCGACGCCAGACGAGCGTTTTTTTACTTTGCGGTTTGAAAAGAGGACGTCCGAGCGTTTGCGTTGTTTTTTCTTCTTTAAAAACATAAAAATGGGATAGAAACGCAAAAGAAATACAAAATAAGTGTAGAAAATGTTCTGTTTGTCAGTCATATTATCGTTTGCTTCGTTTCCCACAGATCCTGCCGAGGTGGAAAAGGCAAATCCGTTTTCCGTGGATTATAAATGTCACTTTTTGCCTCTGTTCAGTAGAAAATAGTATAATTTCTCCCCTTTTGTAATAGAAGAGTAACAAGCTGAGATTTCTACTCCGGAAACTCAAATTTTGTTGCTTCTTTTTTGTTATAAAAGACCTAAAACCTGAACGTTCTGATGACGGAGCATTTGAATAAGGATAATAATAATAAAAAATACATTTAACCGACTTAATTGCTAAGGAAATATAATTCAATTCAAAACTAAAAACTGCTCACACATAATTACAGTGTGTTTTTTTAAGGTTTCATGTTGGGAAGATTTTTAAAAAATACAACAAAAAAGTGGGAAAACAATTTTTTTAAATAAAATGTAAAAATAATGTCACTTATTCAATCTTTAAACACTTCATTTTTGAACTTCTTTTGATGCTTTTTAAGCTAATACAACAATCCAAAAGTATTATTTTACATACTAGTGGATTGTTTAGTTTGTTTTAGACCGCGAAGGGCAAAATTAGACTATGTGGGGGCGCCATAGTCTAATTTACGAATGGAAAACACTGAGTTTAATTGGGAAACTTGGTTTATATTGTTAAATACTGCAATATCCAAATGATTGTGATATTTGAACATCATTTTGACATTTCAGAGGTTTACGCCTTAATATACTTCGTCAGAATCAACCAAACTGAGGCTTTTGGGCCGAGTCACTTTCTGGAAATATTTCGGGGAAAAACAAATGAAAAGATTGTGGTTTTGGAGTGTCATTCCCGAGTTTCCCTGTTAAACTCTCTCTCTCCTCCTGCAGAGAAGACTTTACGAGCGTCACGTCTCCAAAAATGCACTAAATCTGAACAAAAACACGTGTGAGGAAAGTAAAAACACACGGATGCAGCAGGATTTAGACATCTCAGCATCAGGGTTTAGGTTTGCGTTCGAAAATACAGCGTGTTCATTCAGAAAGACGTGTTATGCCCTTTTCATCTGGTATTTAGCGTTGGAACTAACATAATTTTTACATTTTGTTCACCGTAAACTGCATTATTGATCTAAAACGGCTTAAAAACAGTTTAAAAACGGGTTCAAAATGTGTAATTTCACCTTAAAAAGCAGCAGAATCTTCATCTACGTGCTTTTATTGTTGGGAATTAAATAAAAAATTAACTCTACATGTAGGACTCAAGAATCAAAATATTTGCAAATGAATACAGAGGTGTGGGTGGAGACGGTGGGTAAGTGAAAACAGACTTTCTGAGCACTCAAGCCTCAATGTAGGACAATACAGAAGTGCACAAACAAGCTGGAATCCCTCGAAATGCAACTCTGAGTAAGATAACGATGAGGAAACACAATTATAACATGTTTATTTTGTTTAAAAACATGAGATGTCAAACTAAAGGTTCAAGAGAAAGTTTAAAGGCCAAAAACAACACAAATAATGCAGAATATTTGTCTAACAACAAGATGAAAGTGTAAGAAGTGGCATAAATAACGTGCAAATGTTTTTCATAACTTGTTTTAGTTTATATGTTGTTATTGTCTCTCCTGGTTAAATAAAGTTTAAATAAAACTATAACATGTTTCCTGTGTGTGGACTTGGCTCTTGCAACAAAAAAATAGCCCAAAAATTATGACATTGATTGCATTTTTCAAAAGTAATATCATAAATAAATAAGACTAAATAAAAATAAATAAAGGCTGTGATTTGATGGTCTTCTGCGTGGACATTGAAACCTCCCGTATTAATCACCTCCACCAGAAAAATGACGTGAAATACTTTTTATTGCCGACGATCATTCGTGTATTGTCAAAACATAACAAATCTTTCTTTCTTGCACTTTTAAAAGGGATTTATATATATTTTTTTTACATTTTGTGAGCCAACGTGAACAAAGAATGTCTACTGAACTGAACTCCAGTACCATCTATTTGTAAATATATCTGCCATTCTTATGTGAAATAATAATACAATAAGAATAAAAAATAAAAATTATAATAAGAAAAATGATAATAGTAATAATAACAAGAAGAAAAAATGAGAAGAAAAAATACAAATAAATTACTGATAATAATGTGTTCTAAAGTATTTTAAACACTGAAGCGCAGGTTCAAGCTGTGGGTTTGAATGAGTGTTTTTGTCTCTGAGTCAGAGAAGACAAAACGTCACCTCAGGCTTCACGTTTCAGCCGCGGTCACTAAACGCTGACTTTGTGCATGATTTAAAACAAAAACCTGCTTATTTAGAGTTTAGTCATAAAACTGAGGGGAGAAACGCCACGTCCGCAGTTTACAGCAATAAACATCCTGAGAGTGGGTTTCAGGGGAATGTCGTGTCGATTAAAGGAACTTAGAAGTTTACACTTAATGTCACTTATTTTAAGTCAACTTTACATTATCTGTCCAAAGTTTTTGTCCTAAATATCCAAGTAATTCAGTCCGGGTTCAGTCCAGGGTTCAGTTCCAGGTGTTCAGTCCAGGGTTCAGTTCCAGGGTTCAGTCCAGGTTCAGTCCAGGTTCAGTCCAGGTTGTTCAGTCCGGGTTCAGTCCAGGCGTTCAGATCGGTTCAGGCAGGTTCAGTCCAGGGGTTCAGACCAGGTTTCAGACCAGGTTCAGACCAGGTTCAGACCAGGTTCAGACCAGGTTTCAGGACCAGGTTCAGACCAGGTTCAGTCCAGGTTCAGTCCAGGGGTTTCAGTCCAGTTGCAGTCCAGGTTCAGTCCAGGGTTCAGTCCAAGGGCTCAGACTCAGGTTCAGACCAGGATTTCCCAGTCCAGTTCAGTACCGGTTAGACGTTCAGACCGGTTCAGACCGGGTATCCGGGTTCAGACCGGGTTCAGAACGGGTTCAGGCCGGGTTTCAGTCCGGGTTCAGAACCGGGTTTCCAGACTCGGTTCAGTACCAGGTTCAGACACTCGGGTTCAAGACCGAAGGTTCAGTCCAGGTTCCAGACACAGAATAGCAGTTCAGATCCAGTTCAGACACAGGTCAGACAAGAGTTCAGACCAGGTTCAGACCAGGGTTCCAGACCTAGGTTCAGTCCAGGTTCGAGTCCAGGTTGCAGTTCCAGGTTCAGACCAGGTTCAGACCAGGTTCAGACCAGGTTCAGACCAGGTTCAGAGACCAGGTTCAGACCAGGGTTCAGTCCAGGTTCAGTCTCAGAGGTTCAGTCCAGGGTTAGTCCAGTTTCATCAGGGTTCAGACCAGGTTCAGACCAGGTTTCAAGTCCAGGTTCAGTGCCAGGTTCAGTCCAGGATTCAGTCCAGGTAAAATCCTAGTTTCCTTAGTTCAATTGGCTGTATTCCCACATAAAAAGTGTGAGTTCATCTTCAGGAACAAAGCTCTTTGTGCCCAAAATGATTCAATCAATACGGCTTTTCAGTATTTTTGTGGTTCGAAAACTCCTCCAGAGACAATAACTGTTCTCAAAACATGTTTCTGAAGAGACATTTTGACGATTGACAATACGACACTGAACAATAACAGAGGAAACTACTAAAAGCCACAATAACGCACTAAAGAATGTAAAGCGGACGAACCCTGGTCCTTGTTTGGAGATCTGGTCGAGTTCTGCAGAAGTCTGAAGCCGAGGCGATCGACTCCGGCAAGTTTGAGAAGGAACGGCAAAAACATCTCTGCCAAGAAAGACCAGAGAGAAAATAAGACTGAAGGAGGAAGGAGGGAGGGGGAGGAGAAGAGTGAAAGAAGAAGAAAGAGGCAGGAGGAGGAGGAGGAGGGAGGAGGAGAGAGGAGAGGAGGAGGAGAGAGAAGAAAGAAAGAAGAAAGAGGCAGGAGGAGGAGGAGGGAGGAGGAGAGAATGGAAAGAAAGAAAGAGGCAGGAGGAGAGGAGGAAGGAGAAAAGAAGAAAGAATGAAGCAGAGGGAGGAGGAGGAAGAAGAAGAAAGGAGCGAGAAGGAGTGGGAGGAGAGAGAAGAAAGAAAGAAGAAAGAGGCAGAGGAGAGAAGAGAAAGAAGAAAGCAGGATGAGAGAAGAAAGAGGGAGGGGAGAGGGTGGCAGGAGGAGGAGGAGGAGAGGGAGAGAGGAGGAGGAGGAGGAGAAAAAAGAAGAAAGGAGGAGAAGGAAGGGAGGAAGAGAAAGAAAGGAAGAAAGAGGCGAAGGAGGGGGAGGAGAGAGAAGAAGAAAGGAGGCAGAAGCAGCGGGCAGGCAGGGAAGAGAAGAAAGAAGAAAGGAGGCAGAAGGAGGGGGAGGACGAGAAGAAAGAGAAAGAGGAGAAGGAGGGGGAGAGAGAGAAGAAGAAAGGAGGGAGAAGGAGGAGGAGGAGAGAAGAAAAGAAGAAAGGAGGAGAAGGAAGGGAGGAGAGAAGAAAGAAGAAAGGAGGAGAAGGAGGGGGAGGAGAGAGAAGAAGAAAGGAGAGAAGGAGGGCGGAGCGGCAGGAGGAGAGAAGAAAAGAAGAAAAGGAGGGAAGAGAGGGGGAGGAGAGAAAGAAAGAAGGAAAGGAGGAGAAGGAGGGGGAGAAAAGAAAAGAAGAAAGGAGGAGAAGGAGGCGAGGAGGAGAGAAAAGAAGAAAAGGAGGAGAAGGGAGCGAGTGAGGAGAGAAAGAAAGAAGAAAGGAGGAGAAGGAGGGGGAGAGAGAGAAGAAGAAAGGAGAGAAGGAGGGGGAGAGAAGAAAGAAAAGAGGAGAAGGAAGGGGAGGAGAGAGGAGAGAAGAAAGAAGAAGGAGGAGGAGGAGGGGTGAGGAGAGAGAAGAAGTAGGAGGAGGGAGAGGAGAAGAAAGGAGGGGAGGAGAGAGAGAAGAAAGGAGGAGGAGAGAGAGAAGAAAAAGGAGGGAGGATTGAGAAGAAAGGAGGGGAGGAGAGGAGGAAAGAAAGAAAGAAAGAGGAGAGAGGAACGAGGGCAGGAGGAGGAGGAGGAGGAGAGGGGAGAGGAGGGAGAGGTGGAGCGAGGAAGATGCAGAGGAAGAAAGAGGAGGGAGAAAAGAGAAGGAGGAGAGAGAGAAAAAGGGGAGGAGGAAAGAAAGAAAGGTAGGTGGAGGAGGAGATGAGAGAGAATCAGAAGAGGGCGAAGAAAGTAAGGAGGAGGGGGGAGAGGAAAGAAAGAAAGGAGGAGGAGAGAGAAGAAAGGAGAGAGAGAGAAGAAAGGAGGAGGAGTAGAGAGAAAGGAGGGAGAGAGAAGAAAGAGGAGGAAGAGAACAAAGGAGGAGGAAGAGAAGAAAGAGGAGAAGAGAAGGAGGAAGGAGGAGGGTGAGAGAAGAGCGGGAGGGAAACGACGACGAGGCGTAGTGATTTGCTGTCGTCATGACGTCAAGAGAAAGGGTCGAGTTTGGGGTGGGAGAAAACAGTGGGAAACATTAAGTGCAGCGTTGAACCAGGCCGAGGTCTGTCGCTGCTCAGCGGTTTATCGCTTATGCAGCATGCTCAAAAGTCTCACGTTGTTCTCGACCACCTTTTAGTTGAACTTAAATTACTTTCAATCCCACTGAAAACGCATCAGGTTTTTAATGGAGTTTGGAGGAAATAAACAGCGGGTAATTCAATAAATGCGAGATTGATGAGTAACACAGAAAACAGAAAAGTGACACCTTAATGCTCGAATCTGGTCAAATAAATTCAATCAAACTAAATTTTCCACATGTTTGAAACTTAAAGTGAGAGTTTCCTTTCCTTTTAAATTGTTCTAGTTGTTTATTTGTCATTTACGCATTTGTTTTTCCGACAAGATTTTGGTTGTACTTATTACACTGTAATAAAATAAATTCCATGCAAGATGTACATTTAACAAAAAAAGGTTGTGGCCTCAGGCGGAAAATATTGACTGAGGGTGTAATATTTTAACTCATACTATTTCAACAGGCTAAAACAAAAACATTATAATTTACATTCATTATATAATATACTTTATTTGACCAGGTTACGCTTAAAGAGAAAGTTCTAGCTTTAGAGTGAAAGCTGCAGACTTTCTGTCAAATACATCCATGTACTTTAATTAGTGTTATGTTATCTGCTCCGCCCCCTGCATCACACGCTCCTTCTCTGTCTGGCTGGTGCCCTACGCATGTCTCGGCTGGTAGCGCCTACGCAGTCTGGACTTGGTTGCCGTGCCATATGCCCTAAACAATCTGGCTGGGCCCTACACAATTGGCTGGCCCTATGCCCTTAAACAGCTCGTTGGTGCCCTATGCCCTAAACGTCTGTGTTGTGCCCTATGCCCCTAAACAGTCTGGTTGGTGCCCTATGCCCTAAAACAGTCTGGTTGGTGCCCTATGCCCTAAACAGTCTGGTTGGTGCCTATGCCCCAAACAGTCTGGCTTCGGGCCCTTGCCCTAAACAGCCTCCGGTTGGTGCCCTATGCCCTAAACAGTCTGGTTGGTGCCCTAAACAGTCAGTTTGTTTATGTCACGATGTTCCTTATCCGTTTTATCCGTCGTGAGCTTGTAGAGTTTCCACTGACCTGCTGAGGCAACAAAAGGCCACGAGACGAAACAGATCTGCAAAACTGAGGCCTGATCCTTCCAGAGAAAAAGCTGCGGAGAAACAAGAACATGTGTATAATTAACAACAATAAACTGTAAATGAACACAGAGAGAAATGCGTTTGTGCACTTTTCTTTTAGTAAGAACTCCACAGGAAGTCTAGTAAGTCAGAGCCCAGATCCAGCTCATGGTAAGAACTGTGGGAACAATGCAAGACGCTGTGGAAAATGCAAGGTAAGCGAAAAGTTAGACGACATAATACAGACAATATTCTCATTTGCGTCTCGTCAAAATGACCGCAATCATCAGGGTTTTCCCCACAAAACTGGTTTGAGCTTTACTGTTTTTGTTGATGTTGCGTGGCAAGTAAATGTTGGACAAAGTAGCTGCGTTGCTGCTGTAATTTATTATATTAATTTCATTTTTGTCCTCATCTTGGTCCGTTGTTTTCACGTTTTTATTCCCCCCTGCGGCAAAACGTGTCGCAACAGTTTAGAAACATGACAATTACGCTTCAGATTTACTGTCAACATTGCTTAAACTTTTGGCCGAGAGTCAAAACCACTTTCCTCTGAGGCCGTTTGCACTTCCCACAGTATAAATGTCCGGGACGCACTTTAAACTGGCTGATCCGCGTCGTTCTACGTTCAGAGTTTAGTGTTTGCACGAGGATAAACGTGAGGTTATGAACATAAACATGAATGACTTATAGATCTACAGGGGCTGTTTTGGGACAAATAAGACAAAACAATACCACTGCACTCTTATCCTTCAAAATGCTCTACGGACAACATTGCATCTGCGTGAACAGACTGATCCAGACATTGATTGTCTGAAGTGGACAAATGCATCAATTTGGCCTTTTAAAGCAGAATATGTAACATTTTGAACTGGACGCGGAGTGAACACAGCGTAATCCTTCACAAAGCAGTTTGTTGTTGATGTGGGCCAAAGAGAAGACTCAAACCCCTCCCCCTGAGCGTTACCGTGGAGCTCGTCTCACTAATATAACTACATTTGAAGTATTTAGAAGTGCTGATAATCTTGCAGGTACCACTTCTGTTATTTAGTTCTGGACACTTTATTTTATCTTATCTTTAAAATATATAATAATAATAATAATAATAAAAATATATATATATATATATATATATATTTTTTTTTTTATGTTTACGTCACACAATCAACTTGGAAATGGACAAATTTGAAAAAATCTGGACTAAATGAGACTTATTTTGGAGCTTTGTGTCCTAGAAAATATATATTTCTAAGGATACCTAAGAAACAGTGGGAAAAAAATAAATAATTAAATAATAATTAAAAATAATAAAAAAATTTAAAAAATAATAAGAATAATTACAAAAAAAAATAAGAATAAGCCTTTTATAGTTATTCGAAAGTTAATTGGTACAAACAGTTTTGTTACAGGTTTAATTTTTTGTTTAAAAGATATGTTAATCAGGCCTAAATCTACAGGAAGATTTTTGGGAAATCAATGAAAACAAATGAGGAAGACTCCAACTGCAGGTGGGTTTTAGACCCTTTAAGCTGCAGCACATTTGACCGGCTCGACTTGTTAAATGCAACTTTTTATAACTCGAAATACGCAAAGACTTCACGTCACAGCGAGTATGATTTCATGTGTGCTGCGTTTGTCTCGACAGGTCTGAGCGGCGTTTGCTGAATGTTTACCAGCGTGGACCGGGACCTTTCCACCGAATTCATGTGTCACTCAACAAACTGCACAGATGATTCAGTTTCATCGCTCTTAAAATTGTGCAACAAATTGTGAACGGTGTCACTCACAGTACTGGCTCTCTCTCACGCCGAAGTCTTGGACAGGATCCGAGTCCGAGTCCGTCCTCACACAGAGCGCTTTCCTCTGCTGCGAGCTCGACCGGCGAACCACGAACGTCTGCGCGAGGAAACGGGACAAAACAAGTCAGAAGGGAATCACTAAAAAACTAAAAGAAGCATTTCACCGGGTTTAGTCCGGGTTTAGTCCGGGTTTAGTCCGGGTTTAGTCCAACTCTTGTCCGGGTTTAGTCCACCTCTTGTCCTGGTTTAGTCCTGGTTTAGTCCACCTCTTGTCCTGGTTTAGTCCTGGTTTAGTCCACCTCTTGTCCTGGTTTAGTCCTGGTTTAGTCCACCTCTTGTCCTGGTCTAAGTCTGTGTTTAGTGTTTAATCTAAGTTCCGGTGCTGGTTCATGACATTTAATGCCATACTGTGGAACATTCACCAGCAGGACACGGTGCAGCTTCTCCTGTTTTATCTAACTCGGACTTAGTTTGGCGGGAGGCCACCCGTGGTAAATGTTTCACAGTTTTACTTCTGTTAAGTTGTAGTTTGTGAAGACATTTTAGAAAAATAAGAGTTTAAGATGACAGGAAGTGGAGCTGAATCCCTCTGTGATGTCATCAGTGTGCGACACAGTTGACACTTAACTGACACACTAACTGACAGTTTAAACCATCGTTGGACTAAATAAAGGTGTTTCATGGTGTTATTGTGTCAGATCAGAACTGTTGTGTCATTTATGTGGACTTTGGCTCTTGTTTACAGTCTGGTTGCTAGGTTACTGCTGTGGAATGACCTCATGTCATATATGTGCTCGTGTCCAACCAGGAAGTACGCATTATAAACTTTACACAAACGGGGGACAAAACTGTAGACAAAGGGGCAAAATGTGGAGTCAAATCTGAAATATAATCGTGTTCAGTGCGTTTTAGTCAAATGTGTGTATAATTTGTCCATTTATCTGTATCTATAATTGACTTTATGTTTAAAAAAGGCTCAGAGAAGAGGAGCTCGTAAACAAAGTGCGGCTGAAGCTAAAATAAAGCTCCGGCCGTGTTTAACGAGTCCAGGTTGCATAATGTGTGTCCTCTAAACCGATCTCACCCCCGGAGGCTGGTCCTTCAGGATCTTGAGCGCCCCCTGCTGGTCGAGCCCGAGCTGCAGCCAGACAGAGTGAGTCCGTATGAGTCGCTCCAAAACGGTGGGCTTTCTGTGGAGCGAGCCCGAGTAGCCCGAGTAGCCCGAGTCCCGGAGTACCCAGAGTACCCAGAGTACCCAGAGTACCCAGAGTACCCAGAGAGGCCGGTCCTGAGCGGAGAGTTGTCCCCAGAACAGAGGCCCGAGCAGGGGGAGGCGCGCAGGAAGAGGCCCCCCACGTCCTCGTCCAGACTGTGGAGACACCAGAGACTCACAAGGGTGGAAAAGGTGCATTTTAGTCCTGGGTCTGGTCTGGTCCTGCTCTAGGGTCTAGCTCTAGGGTCTAGTCTAGGGTCTAGGGTCTGGTCCTAGGGTCTGGTCTGGTCTGGTGGTCTGGTCAGGTCTGGTCAGGTCTGGTTCAGGTCTGGTTCAGGTCTAGAACGGGGCTAGAACGGGGCTAGAACTGAACTAGACTGCCCTATTTCAGTTCTAGCCCTGTTATAGTTCTGGTCTGGTCTGGTCTGGTCTGTTTCTGTCTGTTCTAGTTCTGTTCTAGACCCGTTCTAGCCCTGTTTTAGTCCTTGTTTTCGACCTGGTTCAGTCCTGAGTTGAATACTCTTTTATGTCCTAAAGTGTGGAAAACTTCAGCTAAAACTTTAATACAATTCTTGTTTGGATCTAGTTTAGTGACTTAAACTTCAGGCCTGGGTCAGTCCTGGGTCAGTCCTGGGTAGTCGGGTCAGTCTGGTCAGTCCTGGTCAGTCTGGTCAGTCCTAGTCTAGACCCATTTAAACTAGATTTAGACCTGTTTTAGTCCTGTTTTAGTCCTGTTTTAGTCCTGTTTTAGTCCTGCTTTAGTCCTGCTTTAGTCTGTTTTAGAGATGCTTTAGTCCTGTTTTAAACCCGCTTTAGACCCGCTTTAGACCGCTTTAATAGACCCGTTTTAGACCCGTTTTCGACGCTGTAATTAAACTTTGATGTCCCGTTAAAATAAAGCCTTTTGACAATCGACTTAAATGAATTAAATCTCGCTCTTCTACGTCTGAGACTCGGTTACAGTCTTGTATTTTGGACCGTCATCTCCACTCGCTCTGAGGACCGTCCGTCACACCACGACGCAGACACGGAGCGCGGTCAACGGCGCCCCCGTGTGGTCGCGCTCTCTCCCTGCGCCCTCTCGCTGCGCTCACCCGTGCGGAGGCTCCGGGCTGCAGTGGGACGCCCCCGGCTCAGACCTGTGGCCCATCTCCTTCTTCAACGTCCCGAGTTCGAAAGCAAACGACTCGATCAACTGCAGCAGGGGAAACACACGCTCATTTCACACACAATTATATTCAAATATTCAGTTGTAAAAAGATTGTTAAAAGGTGTTAAAATGCTGAATGAAAAAAAAGTGACATTCAAACTTAATTTGGACAAAAATGGGACTTTTTTTATTTGATTTAAATGCGTAGTTGATGTCTATCTGTATTTTTATTTTATCATTTGCTCTCTGGTCTGGTCTGTTTTTGTGTTTTATGTTTAATCTTTTGAAAAATGTGAATAATAAGAATAAGAATAATAAGAATAAGAATATTATTGGTCACGTTCTCAGTCCCAAACGTCTGCTGAATCCCTCTGATTAAACATTAAACCTCCAACGCGCTCGACTCACTCTAAATAGAACGTCAAGAGCGTAAATGGAAAACAAACATCGCTCTTAAAAGTGGATTTTTGTCTCTTTTTAAGACCTTTATCTGCTCTGAAAACGACATTTGTGACTTTAAATCTAAATGTCGTTTTAAGAGACTAAAATCCTGTTAATGTGATGATTAAACACACTTTTTGAACGATATGCAAATCTCACAGTACGATAATAATAATAATAATAATAATATTATTATTATTATTATTATTATTATTATTATTATTACTGTGATGTTGTGGAGTCTGTTAGAGTTGTACAAATGCGACTGATTTAGACCCAATTTCGACCTGTTTTAATCCTGCTTTAGACACACTTTAGACCCGTTTTAGACCTGATTCAGACCTGATTCAGACCCGTTTTAGACCTTATTGTAATTATGGTTAAACTTTGATGTCACGTTAAAATAAAGCCTTTAGCTTTAAGGGTTAAAACAAAAAAAACTGGCTTATCTCAAACGAGGAACCCTACTGGCAGCAGAGGGAATTACACATATATCGGTGGCGAGCTAACGAGCTAACGTAGGCGAGCGTTTGTACGGATCGCGATTAGACGGCAGAAACGCAGAGAACGAGTTAAGATTCTCAGAGCCGCGTCACAGATGGAGAAACGGTCAGTTGCGGAGGAGGTTCAGGGTGTTTTTGAGGCTCGGAGGGGAGAGGACCTTCTAACCAGGAGTCGTCAAACTGTGACTGAAGCGACATGTGACTCCAGCTGAGTTTGTGACGAGGAACGCAGTGAGAACAGGGTTAAAAGAGAGGAAAAGTATACATAAGATCATCGTACGCTGGAGGGATCAGCGTACGCTGGAGGGCTTAGGCCGTGTGCAGTGCAAATACCGTGGCGACATACGGGTGCGTCTCTGGTGAATACCTTGAAGAAGCTGCTCTTCTTCTCCTGTCTGAAGGAGCGGTTCACTGCAGACGTCGACATCGCTTCAGCGTCCTGGAACGACAAACAGACGAACGGCGTGAACGTTCAACAACAGAGCGCCACCATTCGGGGGAAAGTATGTTGAGATTTACGTTTTAATATCATTGTTCTGTGCAACGTTCACATTTACACGCAAACTTAACCCATTCCACTATTAAAACTATTATATTGTACCGATCTAAACTATAGTCAGCAGGTTTTATGCAGAGTTAGACATTACGGTACATTTCAGCCTTTGTGATTTGCTAATTGCACCTATTGAAAATGTGATTTCGATTTGATTGTGATAATCGGGCAGCCCTATTCATCAATTTAAAATAATTTATAAAAAATGGAAAATACTTCTTATTCAAACAAGGTCTGTGATTTTTGTTTAATTTTGTGATTTTCCATCCATCCATCCATCCATCTTCCTTCCGCTTTACCGGGGCCGGGTCGCGGGGCAGCAGTCTAAGCAGGGACCCCAGACTTCCTTATCCCCAGACACTTTCCCTCCAACTTCTCCGGGGGGATCCCGAGGCGTTCCCAGGCCAGCCGAGAGACATTAGTCCCTCCAGCGTGTCCTTGGTCTTCCCCGGGCCTCCTCCCGGTGGACATGCCCGAAACACCTCCCCTAATTTTGTGATTTTTATTTATTTATTTATTTTTTACTTCTATTTTTACTTATTTGACTTCTTTTACCTTTTCTTTAACTTATTTTACCAATTTATTTTTACTTATTTTACCAAATAAATAATTTTGTTTAAACTTATTTTAATTATTTGTATTTATTTTACCAATTTATTTGAACTATTTATACCCATTTCATTTTTACTTATTTTACCAATTTATTTGAACTATTTTACCCATTTATTTTCACTTATTTAACTAATTTATTTGACCTATTTTTTTTTTTTATTTTTTACTTATTTTACCCATTTATTTGACCTATTTTACATATTCATAAATGTAAATTGGGCCCATCAGTGAACAATGGTCTCTAAAATGGGCCGTTTGTGGTCTCATTTAGAGGACGTGTTTTGACCCAATGTTACAAAACTACAGTTGGTGCGAAACAAAGCTGCACTTTCAAATGTACTTTTACTTTTACTTTAGTGTTAATGAAACGAACAACTCGATGGTTGAATGCAAAAACTAACTTAAACATTATTACAACGCCGACGCCATCTATGTTTTACCAAAATAATGTTATTCTACACAGCGTTTTATTCAGCTAAAATGTTAAAAAAGCCAGAGCCAACGTCGTGACTTTTGGAGCAGGAATTGAATCATTTACCACAGAATAAAAAGGAACAGAGCAGAGTTTTTAGCTTTAATGCATTATTTTAAACAGATGTATGTGAAAAACACACGTGAACTCTAATAAAGATGCTATTAAAACAATAAACACAGACAAAACTGGACATAAAGCGTTCAGAGAGAAAAGAATGCGTCATAAATTCAGAAATAAAGTCAATAACACGGTGGAAACGGGCTTTAATATCAAAAGAGTTTTTCCCAAAAGCATCGATCAAAGAAATATACGCAATTTATTTCAGTTTGACCAGTTTTTTTTTAACCTGTTTAAAGTTTATTCTTCAAAACAAATCCTGAAAATCTCACGACCGCAACACTCTAAAAATGTCCGAAAATGACTGGGAAACAAACACATTTTTATATAGTTCAAATGTTTTTCAAATACATGAAAAAGTAAATTATTAAAAATTGTATTATTTTCTTTTTCCAAAACACATTTTTCTCATTTCCACAACACTTTCTCAGAGCAAGTACGACACTTTTTTGGTTATATTTGTGATCATTTCTATCTAAAAAGAATAATGTGGACACTCTGACACTGTATAATCCATAGAGTGCTTTAATGGACGTTAACACTACTTTATGTCGTTTAATTCTTTCACATTTCACTTCAATACTTGTGTTTGGGTCATGACATGGTTCTGAACGATGGTTAAAGACGTTTGATATGAACCGAAACAGGCTGAAATGGAACTCACTTGTATAAACACGACCCAAAACATGACTTTGATATTCTCACACGTGTGGCGTTTTATGGCGGTGGGTTTCCAGCATTACATCACCTCTAGACTCGACTCTCTGCGACCCGACTCTTTACTTCTCTGCGACTCGACTCTCTGCGACCCGACTCTCTTATTCTCTGCGACTCGACTCTCTGCGACCCGACTCTTTATTCTCTGCGACTCGACTGCTCTGCGCCGCGACTCTTTATTCTCTGCGACTCGACTCTCTGCGATCCCACTCTAATTCTGACTCTTGCGCCGCTCTATCTCTGCGACCCCGACTACTCTGCGAATCGACTCTCTGGAACAGAAAACAAACTGACATTAAAATACTACAATTTGCCACTCCCCACGTACGAAATGGTCAACAGCCTGATAACCCTAGATCTGATTTTGACAACTAAAGACAAACAAACTAGAAATTTTCTACATTTTGACAACTTGGAATGTTTATAATGATACGCAATATATCAATGTTAAATATATATTAGTTGTATAAACGTTTTCATTACCCAATCTCACCACAACAGGTTACTGATCGTGGGTGTTTACATTTTGTAAGGCTAAATCCCGTTAGACCGCACGGTAGCTAACAACCTTCTAGCTAGCTTTTTTTAAATTGAGTCGCTCAAACGTTGTTTTATTGATGACCAAAAATAAAACTCCCCAAAGTTGTTTTTTTTACTTAAGAAAAGTGCTGTTTTCAGTCATGAGAATTGAAAAAGTAAAGTAGATGGTTTTTTAAGCACTTTTTCCTTTAGTTAAATCAGAGAAGACATGAAGATTATCGTTTTACCGTTGTCCGTCTTTGTGTGTCGCGATGTCATAAGTGGTCCTTCCTTCAACAATGTCTCCAAAGAGTAGGTTCCCTCATGCGTTTATAAACAAATGACACAAATATAGATTTATATGATTGGATTTGGCGTGTTATTTTCACAGAGGTCAGAGGTCAGACTCAATAAACCACATATATCTTATTGTAAGAACAATTAAAATTATATGGGCTTAAAACAATTCAAATTTGGAGTTCTAAACATTAAAAAAAAGTAAATCGCAAGTAAGAATTCGGACATGGACGCTGTTGCCACAAATGAGAATTTTGACTCTAAAAATTGTGCAAAAAAATCCCACTTTGAAACACGTAGAAGAATAAACCAAATGATGAAACCACATACGACTGATGTAATTCTTTTCAATATTTGACACTTCTTTTGTGCCACCGTGATGTTGCGGTTTGGTGAGACGGACCCGTCCCACCTGAGTATTTGACCCAGATGTTCGTGTTGGAGATGATGGACTGCAGCTGTGAGGAAAAGCCGCAGCACACAACGCAACTTTTTCGTGCTTACGAGCTTAGGAAGAGGAAGGGTCTCACGTGAAAGAATTGAGAACGAACACTCGATAGATTCATTAACTTCGCAATGGATTGCGCCTGGGAAAAGATACCAGGTACTGTGTTACGAAGCAGGCTAGAGCGAACCTGGGGCTGACCTAAGCCTGGACCGGAGGTGAAACTGCACTGGACGTCAGATGATGAGCTCATGAAGACTTTTCGCTGACACGGCAACTTTCCACTCAGCACTTTTTAAGTCGGCGCTTGTGAGACAGACGTTCGAAAAGATGTGGGGAAAATGAAACGTTAACTGTACTCGAGTAGAGTTTTCATTAACATTTCTGCCATGGATTGCGCCTGCGTGGACTAAGATCGGACCCAAGGCCCGTGAACACGAGAGGAACCGAGAGAACACGAGAAGAACCCCGAGGGAGAGAACACGAGAAGAGAGAGAAGAACCCGTGAGAGAGAACAATGAGAGAGAACACGAGAAGAACACCGAGAGAGAGAACAAAGAAACCAGAGAGAGAGAACACGAGAAGAACAGCGAGAGAGAGAACACAAGAAAAAGAACACGGAGAGAGAAGAAACAGAAGAAGAACCGAGAGAGAGAACGGCGAGAGAAACCGAGAGAAGGACGGTGCAGGTAGAAAACATAAAACAGAATTTACTCCAACAACGTTCCTCTTGACTTCAGGTATTTCCACGTAAGAAAAGCAAAGAACAGACTTTAGCTCCTCAGCTAAATAAAAGCTTTGGGGAAAGATCATTACAGTGGCTTTCCTTTTATGGAACCCTTCATCACATTTAAACGAGAATAAAAATCAAAACATGTCACGAATCGGCCCGGCCGCCGCCGCCCCGCCCGGCCCGCCGCCGCGCGCCCTCGGCCCGGCCGCCGCCGCCCCCTCGGCTAGTCTAAGGTAATCATATCATTTAGAGAAAAGTATGAAAATCTGCCAAACATATGGAACCTAAACGTTATATCGCAGCAGAGCGTATAAAAAAACGACCGTCGGCACAGATATCGGTTTTTATTCACGCTCGATATGCGTGAATAAAACGTAACGATCCAAAAAGAGTCCAAAAGGCCTTTCGTTTCGCACCACATTTTTCTGCTCCTCACGTACAGTTTTGGTCACATGTTCTTTTTTCCTCGCCGTCGTCAGTAAAAAATGAGGAAATGGGACGATTCCAAAGTGAAACACAGCACATTCTGCAGCGCGCTTCCCTTTTCCAACAACAGGAAATGAAGTCCAGTGTTAAGAATAACGTTAGCGACCTTTTAAACGGATGACTAACGATGACTAACGATGACTAACGATGACTAACGATGGCTAACGATGGCTAACGATGGCTAACGATGTCACAATAACAGGCTTGAGTGTGACGATCCACATTTTAGGATTATTCATGACACCAAACAAACAATGCAGTGTAGCCCCCCGTGTAGGCCGCCCATTTCCGAGCCCATAGGTCTTAGGCCCCGTTGCAGCCACAGGTTTTAGCCCCGTTGCAGCACCGAGGTTAAGCCCCAGTTGCAGCCACAGGGGGTTTAGCCCGCGTTGCAGCCCGAAGGGTTTAGCACCGCCGTTGCAGCCCAGGTTTAGCCCGCTGTTGCAGCCGCCAGGTTTTAGCCCCGTTGCAGTCGCCCATTTTAGTCTAGGTTTCGCCCCATTTTTAAGTCCTAGGCCATTTAGCGCGCCATTTTAGTCTAGGTTTAGCCCGCAATTGTAGCCCCATTTTAGGTTTAGCCTAGGTTTAGCCCCATTTTAGTCTAGGTTTAGCCCCATTTTAGTTAGTTTGCCATTTAGCTGTTTAGCCCGATTTTAGTCAGGTTAGCCCCATTGTAGGGGGGCTAGGAGTTTATGCCGCCATCTGGGTTTAGCCCCATTGTAGCCCCATCTTTAGCCTAGCCTAGGTTTAGCCCCAGCCTCCGTTGTAGCCCCAGGTTGTAAAGCCCAGGTTAAAGACCCAGGTTTAAGACCCAGGTTTAAGACCCAGGTTTAAGACCCAGGTTTAAGACCCAGGTTTAAGACCCAGGTTTAAGACCCAGGTTTGGCCCATGTTCGGTCCAGGTTTCAGCCCAGCTTCAGCCCAGCTTCAGCCAGCCCAGCTTCAGCCCAGCTTCAGCCCAGCTTCAGCCCAGCTTCAGCCCAGCTTCAGTCCAGGTTCAGTCCAGGTTCAGTCCAGGGCAGTCCAGGTTCAGCACAGGTTCAGTCCAGGTTCAGCACAGGTTCAGTCCAGGTTCAGCCCAGCTTTATTGCAGGTTACAGGGTACAAACTGAGTCATAATCACATGACTCTTCTCCAGGAAGTAGTCTGGACATAATCCAGTTCGAGTGGACAAAAGAAAACTGTGCACTGAGAGGATTTACAATAAAATATTTGAAATGACATCACATCCTGTTATATCCCTGTGTCAGATGCCCTGAATCACCAGCACCACTTCACAACGTTAGCTGCTCGAACGGACAAACACAAGCACAACCTCAGGAGCCCAGGAAGCTAACACAGATGCTAATAAAGACAACAAAACAAGCCAAAACGGATTATATTGCACTCGTTGTTTTGGAAATATGCTAAATTTAAATAGTGAGGACATAGTCTACAATTAAAACTATCAAAAATGACTTCAAAGACACAGAAATGTCCTGTATAATAATAAAATGTCCTTTCTTAGGTCCTTCGTTGTGCAAACCTCACCCAGGACATTTACAGGCACAGTTCAGCACTTTCCTGATGTGAAAATACTGTCTGAATATAGTTATGGTGCAGTTAATCTTCTTCCTTTAGGGGGTCAAATAAGACACGCGGCAGATAAGTGGTCTCAGTTTTCGGTTTGGCCACCACCTTCACGAGTACAAGCGCCTGACGCCATGTGGCTCGGAACAACTGCTCTCAAAACAAATGTAAAAGTCGTCAACTCTGCAAGATATTTGGTTTGTACCTGACATCCAACAGAAGAACGTAAAGAGCGCTCATTTCCTGGTTTTACGCGAGATGAAATGCAGCCGGCAGCGGTCTCATTTTTGTCATGAAGTGCGGCTTTTACAATTACTCTTTGAGGGAAAACAAAAAATACTAATTTACAAAAAAAAAATGTTGGGTAAATGAATTGTTACGCTGCAGTTGAAGTGTCCAAAAACGCCAACTGAGTCTCGCCAACTGAGTCTGCCAAGTCTCGCCAACTGAAATGTCTCGCCAACTGAAATGTCTCGCCAACTGAAATGTCTCGCCAACTGAAATGTCTCGCCAACTGAAATGTCTCGCCAACTGAAATGTCTCGCCAACTGAAATGTCTCGCCAAACGCCTCGCCAACTTGTCCACAGACCAAAACTAGGCTTAAAAAAATAATAATAATAAATAAACAAGCAAAGAAATATTGACCAGTTGCGGTGCCTTTAATTCTGCCACGATAAAATAATGTAGGTGTATCATCTTCCAAATGCACTCGTTTATCTCCAGTCGGTCCAGCTCGTAATGGTTCATTCTTCTTAAAACAGTCGTTCCTTTCAGTTTACATCCCGTGGGCCGCTCTCTCTCTCCGAGCTGAACTTTAAAACCTCACGTTTGGCTCCAGATCTGTGCCACATTCCTGTCTGCGTCGGGTGTGTCCACAGTCGAGCCTATTCCAAGAAAGACAAATCTTACAAAGCAATTTAAAAGCAGACTAAGAAGAGAGAAGAGGAGCCTAAAACTGTACTCAAGAATAACGGTAACGCCAAACGACAAAAGCTTATGTAGTGCACAAAAGCTGGTGTTTTCAATAAGGACAAGACACCAAAAACGAAATCACTAAATCAAACACAAATGTTCAAATATTTTAATAATGTAGCAAAGATTCAATTGTAGTCATCTGGACCCCGTTTTTAAAAAAATCAAAAATATGCGATTATTTCCTAACCAGGGCTTCCGAACGCTGCTGTAACAGGAGGTGGATTGACCCTTAAACCTCCATTTCTGTTCAAAGGGGTTTCTCTTTTTTTAAGTCCTTTCAATCCCTTCAGTTTGTTTATATCGAGACTGAGGAGAAAAGCAGTATCTTTTTTTTTTTTTTTAAGTTCAAGGTCCATGTGTTACGAAGGCAGGGCAGGTTTGAGCTGGGGCTGGACCTGGGGCCGGACCTGGGGCCGGACCTGGGGCTGGACCTGGGCCAAAGACACGCCTGGACCCGGAGGTGAACTGCACTGACTCAGATGATGAGCTCATGAGACTTTTCGCTGACACGGCACTTTCCACTCAGCACTTTTTAAGTCCGGCGCTTGTGAGACAGACGTTCGAAAAGATGTGGGGAAATGAAACGTTCAACTCGCAAAAGGCTCAGCGTCTCACAAACGAGGTCCCCCAAAGTCGGCCACGGAAAATATGTAGTCGTAGGGTGAGATTTAGAAGCAAAAATAACCAATTACTTAGGTTAATAACGTTGAAAAATGCTACTAAAAGAGCAGAGTAAAACTAAAAATAGAATAGTCATGTTCAAATAAGGATAAGTGGTGATATTTCTGCACTTTTGTGATTCATTTTACAAACATTTCACATTTGTCTGATGATGAAACCTCCACGAACACCTTCAGAGACAGGTTTTTACACATTTCTGTTGAATGATCGTAAAATCTTCTCACAATCGTCATGCAACACTCAAATTCAATTACAAGTAATCGATTATTTAGATCATAGTCAACCCATTTAGTCCAGTAACTGTCCTCAGCCTTCAAAACGTGACAGGCAAAGCAAGAATTACATCAGAACGACAAATCAAATGTCATGACTTAAATCAAATTTCCAGAAGCAGCATCATTTTGGCTTCATCTGGGTCAAATTTGGTTTTTAAAAAGTCCATATTTCACAGTCGAAACAACAAATCGAAAGAATATTTGCCAAATAAATAAATAACTGTTAGCTGCAGCCATGAGTTTAGCACCGTCACATTTCTGTAACTGAATCAAAAATCCTTGCATGTCGTTTGTTTGCAGAGATTTCCCACACAAAACACACACCACACACACACACACACACACACACACACACACATATTTACACAGGGTCATTCCGTAAATAAAGAGGTCAGTCTAAATGTGTGCCGAATTCCTGCGGCTCAGACTGAAGCGGGTTAAGCACATTCACACATCACAGCAACAACAACAAAAATAAAATAAAAAATACATTGTGTTTTTCTGATTTCAAAAAATAATAAAAAATATTCACAGCAACAACAATAAAACAGAAAAACCGGATCACAATGATGAAAAAACAATCACAGAGGCAAAAAAAAAAAAAAGATAAAACACAATAACTGCGTCACAAACCACAATCACAGCCACGAAAAACCAGAAAAACTCAAACACAGCAACCAAAAATATGAAAAACACAATCACAGCAACAAAACACACAATCACGGTGCCGAAAAACACAAACGCAGCGACAAAAAATACAAAAAACACAAATCACAGTGACGAAAAACACAAACACACCAACAAAAAATAAAGAAAAATACAATCACAGCGACTGAAAAACCAGAAAAAACACAGCAACGGAAAAACACAATCGGGGCCAAATGAATTCTGCAGACGTGGGAAAACTTGACTTAAAACTCAACATTTCCGGCGGCCCGAGGGGAGAACCCGAGCCTGAAGAGGTGAAAGGTTAAAGGTCAAGTCACAGGAAGTGCAAACTGAGGTCGAATTAGAAGCCGTGACAAAAAAAACAAAAAAAACAACACGAAACATCATCATCATCATCATCATCATCATCATCATCAGGCTGAGAAACAAAACGAACGACAACTTCACACAGATCCTGGGCTGGAAAAGTGAGGAAAAAAACAGATTTATTCAATAAATTATGTTAGAAAATGTACGATGAACTTTAAAATAACGTGGGCACTTTCATTTCTGACTTTTCAACATGACTTTGCCCTTTTTGCCTCACTTTCTGTCAAAACCCAAAGAGAAATCAGATTTCTCGCATCAGACGGAACCGTTTACGCGCGACATTTCAAAACATCTGACAACTCCAGAAAACACAGAATTATCAGATTTGAGGTCAAGGCAGTAACGATTAAAACAAATCAAAGACACGTCTTCCAACGCACACACGGCGCACACTTTTAATCGTTGCGGTTTGACCTCGAAAAGGGCGTCTCATTTCGTTCCTCCGGAGTCGGAACTCGGCTCCAAAACAAATGCTTTTAAAAACAGACCGCGGTTTGACTTTGACTCAAGAATATCGAGTTAATGTGACGTAAAAGACGATCAAAAAACACATGAAAACACAGCAGCATTTACACGATCACAGCCACGGAAAATCCAAACACACAATCACGCGCCGCAAAGGTTCTCAAGGTTCTCCACAAGGATCTCAACAAGGTTCTCCACAAGGTTCCCCACAAGGTTCTCCACAAGGTTCCCACAAGGTTCCCCACAAGGTTCCCACAAGGTTTCTCCACAAGGTTCCCCACAAGGTTCTCCACAAGGTTCCCGCAAGGTTCTCCACAAGGTTCTCCACAAGGATCTCCACAAGGTTCTCCACAAGGTTCCCCGCAAGGTTCTCCGCAAGGTTCTCCGCAAGGTTCCCGCAAGGTTCTCCACAAGGTTCTCCTCAAGGTTCTCCGCAAGGTTCTCATATTCAACCATATTCAACACTTTGACCCAAACTCTCACGTGTCGTAAACTGGGCCAGAACGTCTCGGAGGAACATGGAAATCACGGTTTGGCAGATCAAATGTGTGAAAACGCCTTTGCGTCGTTTTATTGTGTTGAATTATGTTTAAAATCAGAATCAGAATCTGCTGAATGTCTGTCATTTTCCACACATTTTCCAGCTTTTGTCCATGTGAATGGTGTCAAACTAAACTCTGGGTCACTCCACGCTGAAGCTCACAACTGCCTTCGTCTTTAACCAGGGCATCATTCGTTTGTGTGCGTCAAAGGTAAAAATGTATATCCATTTATCTGCTTTCTGGGGTCTGGTTTATGTAACGCTTTAGACCACCTGAGTGACCGCGTGCATTTAGAACGAGGTCAGTCTGGGCCAGTGCCGCGGGTCACAAAGTCATAAAGTCCTAAAGTTACAACACGAGAATTCTTTTTTTAAAATAAAGTTAAAGTACGAGTCAAAAGCAGAGGCACAAACAATGTTAAAAGGTTCTTTTTGAAAACACAAAATACACACAAATCCCGTTTGTGTTGCAAATGCGAAATGTGTCCAATTAAAACGATTAAACTAAACTATAAACTATCTAAACTATTAAACTATCTAAACTATTAAAACTATCTAAACTATTAAAACTATCTAAACTATCTAAAACTATTAAACTATTAAAACTATTACTATTAAAACTATCTAAACTATTAAAACTATCTAAACTGAGAGCAGGAGCGCATTATAAACAACTCCAAGGACATTTAGGAGGAAATCTGAAACTAAGAAAAGAATCAGTTTGTTTAAAGTTCAGCTTCAACCGGATTGATCAGACTTTAAGTAACTGCAGACTTTAGACCCGGTTCAGACCCGGTTCAGGCCCGGTTCAGGCCCGGTTCAGGCCCGGTTCAGGCCCGGTTCAGGCCCGGTTTGTCTTCGTTGGCAACAGGTGGCCAAACGCATCCAAGTCCCGCGGGATTCTGCCACAAAGCGCTCTTTTCTTCCCCAAAAACCACAGAAAACACACACAAAACTCACAGGAAAAGCACACAAAAGTCACACAAAACTCACAGAAAAAGCACACACACACTTGGACAATGACTGCGCCGTTTCACGGGCAAAAACTGCGGGCAAAAAGACGCCGTGCAGAGCGGAAAGTGCGCCCAAAGGAGTCGTTACCTCTTTCTTTCGGCGGCGCTCGACTTTTGGCAAACAAAACGCTCCGTCGAGATTCCAAACGTCCCGAAAAACATCCCGTTCCCGTTCCCGTTCCCGTTCCGCGGCGGTCGTCGCGTGGTCCACACACGGTTCACGCGGATTCCTGGCGGGTTTTGTTGAGGAAAGCGCACGGGAAAGTTGGCCCGGCTCCGACCATGGCAGCGGCTCCTCGGCTCTGCGCGGCCCCGGGGCAGGAGCGGCTCAAGGCGGGCGGAGGACGGCGGCGGCGCGGGGCTTCCGGAGGCCTTCAAAGTAAAATATTGTTTACGCGCGATCTTCATCTGCGTCGAGATAACGAAAGAGACTCTTCCTCTGAGACGGTCTTATCGTCTGCGGGCCCACATAAACACGGCGTGAGGACCCTTGAAAGGGCCCGCTTAAACGACACATTTCAAAACAACGTAGAAAAAAACACACACAATTATATTTCAGATTTGACTCAACATTTTGCCCGTTTGTCCACAGTTTTGTCCCGCGTTTGTGTTTATAAGTTTATAATAAGTGCTTCCTGGTTGGACGCGAGCGCAAATATGACACAGGCAGAGGTCATTACGCAGCTGTTACCGAGCAACCAGACTGTAAACAAGAGCCAAAGTCCACATAAATGACACAACAGTTCTGATGTGACGCACAATAACACCTTTATTTTGTCCAACGACGGTTTAAACTGTCAGAAAAGTGCGTCAGTTAAGTGTCAACTGTCTCTGTGTCGCACGCTGATGACATCACAGAGGGATCCGACTCGACTTCCTGTCATCTTAAACGCTTATTTTTCTAAATTCTTTCACATACTGCAACTTAACAGGAGTAAAACTGTGATAAATATTTACCACAGGTGCCCTCCCGCCAAACTAAATCAGAATTAGAAAAACAGAAGAAAATGTCATGTGGACTTTAATGTGCAATGACTTTAATGTTTTTATGATTTTTATCACTATAATTGGAGGGATAATACTTGTTGTATTAAATTAAAAATATAAATTATAGTTTTACACAAAATAAGTAGCACTCTTCCACCAGCTCAACGGTCAAAGGTTCGATTCCCGCTTGGGCCGAGTTCTGCCTATGTTTCCTTGGGCAAGACACTTATTGTTAAAAAAAAAAACTGGAAAAAAATATTGCAGGATTATTTTACATTACAGTTTATACAGCTTTCAAACGTGTGTATTTTATTTTATTAACTTTTTTTCTACATGAATATTCTTTTAACTGGATGTATGACTAATTCTAAGTGTAAGAAACAAATAAATAATAAATAAATAGCATGTCAATTTATTTATTATTTTAAAAGGCTAAATAATCTTTTTCAAAATGTTCTTAACTGTAGGCTTTAACAACGAGGACTATAAGAAGTGTGAAGAGCGTGGCGAGACATACAGCAAACCCCCGACTAGAAAACATAGCGTCTGCAGTGTCTTTAGTGACAGTAAACTTTTGAAAACATTGTGCTGCTGCTGTTGCTCTTTTATTTTGAAGGTCCGATAGCGCTACTTCCGGTCACTTCCCGTTCCTCTCTAACTTGACTTTTCCTGAGGTTTTTTTTCTCCTCCTAAAACAAAAACAAATTGAGCATTTACGTCGCAGCTCACGCGTCACGGCCCCTCTGCGTCACTGCGTAGGTCCATTCACAAGATTTTCAGTCAACAACATTCAAAACGTGCACAAACGCCACACGCTTGAGGGGCTTTTTACAGCTCAGACCTCACTTTACTCCTGCTTCTCCTGCTTCTGATCATCTCACGTGCTCATATGAAATGATGTTATGCAAATGTGAGTGTAACGATTATTGTGAAGCAACTATGGGGGTCGTGACACAAAGGTGGTCCCCCAAACATTGTCGGGGGGAGTTCTGAGGAAAGAGAACCAAACTAGACTGTGTGGATTTGAACTAATGTTTCTGTAAAGTATTTTAGAATCATTACTGTCCTATAACATATTTAATAACTAAATAATTGCACTTTCCCTTGTAAGACAGAAGACAGAAGATCATCGGGGGAAGATTCAAGGGCGAACATGTCCCTGGGTAAAATGGGGGTCACTGGGTAAAATGGGGGTCACTGGGTAAAATGGGGGTATCTGGGTAAAAGGGGGTATCTGGGTAAAATGGGGGTCACTGGGTAAAATGGGGGCAACTGTGTAAAATGGGGGTAGCTGGGTAAAATGGGGATCACTGGGTAAAATGGGGGTCTCTGGGTAAAATGGGGGTCTCTGGCAGAAAAGGGATCAAATAAGACTTTCTGAATGACAATGTGACATAAACGGGCAAATAAAAAAAAAACATTCAGGTTTACTTTTTGGAGATTGAATAGAAAATACTCCTAATTATTATTGTTTTAGTTCGTAAAATATGTCGTCCTAAAAAAAAAAAACTATTATTAATTCATCTTGACACGTCCATATTTTTAACTTCAAAAAAGGATAATATAATATAATAAATCATCATGTTTAGCTTCTTTTTTTTGGCTACACAAAAGGTTTGGTTGTAAACTTGTAAGGCGCGTCGTAGTGGTAGCGAAAATAATAATAATAATAATAAGAATAACAGTAGTAGTAGTAGTAAGAATAAGAATAATAGTAGTAATTGATAATAAGAAAATAATAATTATAGAAGTAGTTACAGTAGTAGAAGTAATAGTAATAGTGACAGCATTAGTAGTAGTAGTTATAGTAGAAGCAGTAATGGTAATAGCAGTAGTAGTAGTAGTTGAAGAAGCAATAATAGTTATGTAGTACTGATAGTAGTAGCCATAGTAGAAGCAGTACCGGCAATAGTAATAGTAGTAGCAGTAATAGTAATTGCAGTAGCAGTAGAAGTAGTAATAGTAATAGCAGTAGCAGTAGAAGTAGTAATAGTAATAGCAGTAGCAGTAGAAGTAGTAATAGTAATAGCAGTAGCAGTAGAAGTAGTAATAGTAATAGTAATAGCAGTAGCAGTAGAATCAGTAATAGTAATAGTAATACCAGTAGCAATAGAAGCAGTAATAGTAATAGTAATAGCAGTAGAATCAGTAATAGTAAAAGTAAAATGGTAAAAGTAAGTCAAATGTACTATAGACGTAATATTAATGAGGCAAGTGCAGTTCAAATTGTAATGCTCAGGTTTGTCCTCTGAGGGGCGCCATTGACAAAAGAAGACATGGCGCGGATGTGAGTTTTTTTCTGAAAGGTTTTTTAAAACTCAAACTCGTAGAAATACTTTTACTACACGCACTGGTTAACACTACGACTACTAATACTTTGAGGCGGAGGAACAGGTCCTGCGGGTGGAAAGTAACACAAGTAACACAAGTACAAAAGTAAAAGTACTGTACTCAAGTGAAACATTTAAGTACATTTTACAGTGGATACTTTTACCTTTACTTCACTACATTTCAGAGCAGGAGTTGTACTTTCTACATTTTTGAACTAGACTGAAAAGTAAGTTTATTTAACGTTTTAGAGCTGCTGAAATGGCAGAGGGGTTTGTTTTTAGCACATTTACAGAGACATGTTGCTACAAAAACAGGTTTATACAGAAAAATAACCTGGAAAGTTGCCTATAAAATTACAAAAATATCAACATAATTCCTAGTTCTTACTCAAATACTTTAACTTTTTACTCTTAAAGTACACATTTAAAGGCATACTGTTGCAAACATAACATAATAACGGGCAATAACGTCATAATTTTGGCCATTTTCAAACGTTAAAAGCCCAAAACGCGGACAATAATGTAATAATACCTTAAATATAAGCCTAGCGTGACTCAATGATGGTTTTACACAGATTTTATGTATTTATTTTAATAGTATTATTGAAGTGTTTTGCATCAAAGCATTAAAAGTGCTTCAATAATTTGACTTAAGTAGATTTTATTATGTGATACTTTTACTTATTTATTCAGTATTTTTTTGCTCCTGTAGCTGTACTTTTACTTAACGAAAGTGGCTTCACCTGTTAAAGTAAAATAAATAACAGATTCCAGTATTTATATCCAGCATTTTTTATTTTTATCGATGAATAAATACAATTATCGTTAGTTTAATCCAAACACGCAGTAAAATACAGATAATAAAGTGTTTTTTTACCGTCTCCAAACGCCACGAAAACGAACAAAACTGAACTTTAAGATGAAGTCATTTGAAACTGAACAATGAGTTCAGAGACACGCCTCTTTTGGCAGCAGAGACACGCCTCCTTTGGCAGCAGAGACACGCCTCCTTTGGCAGCAGAGACACGCCTCCTCGTCATTCCGTCCTCTTTGCCGTTTTTCTCTTTAAATCCTCCGCAAATGAAGTGGGATCATTTAAAACGTCCGTGAACAGCAGCTTCATCAGGTCTCGCACGTATCCTGAAACAAGGCCAGAGAAGGCCAAAAGAAGGCCAAAAATGTCAAGAAAATGAAGAGATTAATGAGATTAATTGATACTGGCACGGAAGAAAACTGTTCTACAATTCATTTAATCGAGCATTGTTCAGGTCCAAATCGTTAGAAAGAATAGAAAAGATTGTAAAGTTGTAAATGAACACCATTTTAGTTTTAGAACGTTCTGTCATAACAATATCAACACTAGGTCACGATTATTGCGATTTAACGACCAAAACGACACTAAAAACCGTTCATTTTCTGTTTTTTCGGACACATTTCTCAGAGTGTGACCTGTTTCATAAAATCAAACTTTCGGAACGATCAATGTGACACAAACAAACAGCGAGATGAAAAAGCACTTTACATTTACTTTTTTGAGGAAAGGCTGGGCAGAAACGACTTCATTTTGGTTCTAAAATTGTCATTTCTCTCTTCATTGAAAAAAAAAATAAAAAAGTTAGAAAATTCACATCTTTTTTTTTTTGAGAACTGTTTTTTTATAGTTTATTTTTTTCTTTTTTTTGTTGAAAAATAGAAACATAAAACAAGACCAGAGAGCACAAAAAAAATAAAAAAATAAAAAAATAATAATAATAATTATAAAATAATAAATAAATGTACAATGACAAACAAAATCACGACATAAAAAGTCAAAATTTCAGTCCCATTTAGACAAAAGTTTCTAAAATTTTTCCATTTTCAAATTAATTTTTCCATTTGTCTAACGTCGGTCAAAAAATTACACTTTTCTATCAATTGAATAATAAAAAATAAAAAAACACTGTATTTTAACGTGCAGAAGGCTTTACAACGGCAACAACGGGGAGCGGATTTACCGAAAGTCGTTTCTGGTTTTCACGGTCGAACAGGCGCGCTCCGACTCGGGGAACAGGAACGCGTTCGCGCACGTTTCCTGTTCGCGCGCCGCGTTCTCGTTGAAGTGCATCGCTGCCAGAAAGAGCCTGAGAATGAAAAGAAAACACAAAACACACGTTCAGTTTGGAGTTTAAACACCAAAACGTTTGATGAAGCCGGATGTATTGCAGGTTGGTCGGACAAAGAAGGTTTCAAAATGTTCCAAAAGAAAAAGGAACGACTGCGCGAATTATGCCGCTTAACGTCAACGTGTCTGCCGTTTCCTCTGCGGTCTTAAAGGGCCGTATGACAGGTTTTATGATTTTCAAATTTGGACTTTATCTGGTGTGTTTAAACCTGTCGTACATATAAATGATAGTTTTACACCGATCGAGCAGGTATTTGTGGAGAAAACGTTTAAAAATGTGGAGAAAAATGACAGGAAGTGACATCACAGCAGGGACACTCATTCCAGTCAAAGTTTATGCAGAATTTACACAAAAGAAACAACTTTTTTGACGCTCTAAACATGAATTCAACAAAATAAAGTCGCTCTCATATATTTTTATTTGTCAAATAAAAAACATTAGATGAGTTTTGGCCCAGTGGTTGCTGGGTAAATTCCTACTGTGATGTCATCAATTACAAACACGAAGTGAAATTATAAAACAAAAAAATGACCTATTCTGTGATAAAATTTTTATACATTTGATTACAATTCAAAATATATTTATCTTAACTGCATTTTAGTTCAATGAGTCGTCCGACCTGTAGGGGGCGCTTTAAGTCATCCTTGATAAATTGACGTTAGAGGTCGTAAAACGTCTTATAGTTGTCCAATTTGACAATAAACTGGTCCTAGTCCATCGTGAACCTTTGCCAGAGGTTCCTGGACGCAATGAATGTCATTTATGTTCGACTGTCACGTTTTTCGATGGCGTATATTTGAAGGGCGTCTGCCGTTTGTGTCGACTGTTAAAAAGTGAATCCTGCGCCGCTGCTGTGGTGTAAAAAGAGACTTTAAAGAGAGACTTTGAATGTACTTTTATTACATTAATTGTCAGTTAAAAAGAGTCAAATGTGGAATCGAATTTGACTTAAATAGTGAACTTAATAGTGAACCTTCATTGAATAATAAATACAAAATAAAATCAATAAATAAAATAGAAACAAATAATAACAATTAATAAATATAATAATAAATAATAAATAATAAATAATAAATAATAAATCATAAATCATAAATAATTAATAATAAATACAAAAATACAAAAATAATAATAATATATTGAAATGAAAAGAATAGTACAACAGACCTGGTTTTATACACTCTATATTGATGTTTACCTGCATTTTGTCTCCATAAACGAGAAGGTTCCGGCGTCTGGAGCGAACTGCAGGCTGAGATTGTGAAACGCGTGGAGAGACGACGCCTGGTGATGGGAGCAGAGCTTTGGGACGTCCCGCAGCACCCGTTTGTCCAGGAGCAGCTTCTCCACTTCAAGTAGCGCTTTAGACCCTGAAAGAGAGATGAGATTTATTACATTGTCAGACATCAAACAACACGTTAAAGCCCTTTTTGGCCTGGTCAGGAGGAGCTGGAGGACTTTTATCCTTGTGCACGTTTTGGATTGATGGGAGAAACATGTGACCTCCACACAGAAAGGTGTGGCCCAGGAGTCCAACCCCTGACCTTCTTACTGTGAGGCCAGAATGCTAACTACTCTGCCGGCATGTCGGCCATTATATCTAGAGACCTCCATTAATAATTATGGATGTGTTCCTAGTCCTGCGCGAATCCTCCACGTCTGTAAAAACTGTCTGTAAAGCAGTCTGTAAACTTGGTCTGTAAACAATGTCAGTTTTATCCAGGGACCACCAGTAATATTTGTGGATGTCGTCTGTGTTCCTAGTCTCGTGCAAATCCTCCATGTCTGTGAAGAAGTCTGTAAAAATGCCTCTAAAATTGTCCATAAAAATGTCTGTAAAAAACGTCTTTAAAAACATCTGTAAAACGGTCTGTAAAGATGTCTGTGAAGCCGTCTGTAAAACTGTAAAGCTGTCTGTAAAAGTGGTCTGTAAAGCTGTCTGTAAAGTGGTCTGTAAAGTGTAAAGCTGGTCTGTAAAGCTGGTCTGTAAAGTCTGGTCTGTAAAGCTGTCTGTAAAGCTGGTCTGTAAAGCTGTCTGTAAAGCTGTCTTTAAAGCTGTCTGTAAAGCTGGTCTGTAAAGCTGGCAGTAAAAGTGGTCTGTAAAGCTGGTCACTAAAATGGTCTGTAAAGCCGTCTGTAAAGCCGTCTGTAAAGCCGTCTGTAAAGCGTTGTAAAGCTGTAAGTCTGTAAAGCTGTCTGTAAAGCTGGTCTGTATGTCTGTAAGCTGGTCTGTAAAGTCTGTAAAGGTCTGTAAAGCTGGTCTGTAAAGCTGTCTGTAAAGCTGTCTGTAAAGCTGGTCTGTAAAGCTGTCTGTAAAGCTGTCTGTAAAGCTGTAAAGCTGGTCTGTAAAGCTGTCTGTAAAGCTGTCTGTAAAGCTGTCTGTAAAGCTGCTGTAAAGCTGGTCTGTAAAGCTGGTCTGTAAAGCTGGTCTGTAAAGCTGGTCTGTGGTCTGTAAAGCTGGTCTGTAAGTCTGTAAAGCTGTCTGTAAAGCTGTCTGTAAAGCTGGTCTGTAAAGCTGGTCTGTAAAGCTGTCTGTAAAGCTAAAGGTCTGTAAAGCTGGTCTGTAAAGCTGGTCTGTAAAGCTGTCTGTAAAGCTGGTCTGTAAAGCTGTGGTCTGTAAAGCTGGTCTGTAAAGTGTCTGTAAAGCTGGTCTGTAAAAGTGGTCTGTAAAGTGGTCTGTAAAGCTGGTCTGTAAAGCTGGTCTGTAAAGCTGGTCTGTAAAGTTGTCTGTAAAGCTGGTCTGTAAAGCTGTCTGTCTGTAAAGCTGGTCTGTAAGCTGGTCTGTAAAGCTGTCTGTAAAGCTGGTCTGTAAAGCTGTCCGTGAAAAACTGTCTGTAAAAATGTCCATGAATTGAATTGATCCAAAAGTCTCTACAGTTTATTGTCTTCAATCCAAATTCACAGAAGCTAATATTGATCCAAAATGTCTCTACAGTTTATTGTCTTCAATCCAATCATAGGTTTCCTTCACAGCATGGAGGCTCCATGGAAACAAAAACACCAACGGAACACGACCGGAGAACAGATTTGAAAATAAAAATATAAATAGACATCAACCATAAAACAAAAGGAAAGCAATTATGGCACTTTTGAATTAAAATAAAAGTCCCATTTGGTCCAAAGTCTGTCAAATTTGACCATTATTATTATGTCAGTACATTTGAGTGCTTTTGTGTGAAGTTGATGCCGTGAATCCCACTTTGACTTGAGGAAACCCCCACACATCCCACTTCAAACCTGGTTTAAACCACTTGTCGGGGTCCGTGGTCTTCTTTTGTGGGTGGGCACACTGTGGAAACAGCGGCTCGTCGTGCTTGTGAACGTCCTGGATGTGGCTGACGAGGGAGGTCCACTTGGCGACCTTCTCGTCTCCGGTCTTGGACGACGCGGCGCTCCAGTACATGTGGTGTTTGATCGCCGCCGCCCACTTCCTCACCACCAGGAAATCCTTCTTTTCTGCCAGCTCGTCCAACCGTCTCGACAAATCTGCAAACGGACATTTTAAATCAGCGTTGGTCAGTCCTTTAAAGGGTCTGTAAATGTGTGGTTTTTTTTAATGTAATATAGTAAAACAGAATAATTGATTAAAATGAGACCCCTGTGCGCTGCCTGCATCAAATAATCGTTACTGAAACATGTTTTGAAGCATGATATGTTAATACAGAAAAATATGACTGTACAAACTACGGCCCAGGGGCTAAAAGAGGCACTCCGCCCAATTGCTGTTGGCCCTCAGGCTTCGTGCTGAATTGAATGAACTAAAAGTCGTACTTTTTTAATGGTAAAAATGGAAGATTTTTGCAATGAAAACCTGAATAACAAATGTGTTTTGTGTCTTTTTTTTTGTTGTGTCTTTTATTTAATTTTGCCAAATGAAACAACATCAACAAAGAAATACAGTCAAGAAAAAGCAGGAAGAGGCAACAAAAACAAGCCTCTACCTAAAGAATAAAGACAAATAACACAATTGTAGCTGCGCATGGATGAAAATCACATATGCCGATGGGATTACTATGATTTCACACAAATTTAAGCAAAATATCAATATTTTTGATGTTGCCAAATGTGAAAATTGACTATTTACAGCCTCTAAATCAAA
Source organism: Chaenogobius annularis (assembly GCA_015082035.1). Taxonomy (NCBI): domain Eukaryota; kingdom Metazoa; phylum Chordata; class Actinopteri; order Gobiiformes; family Gobiidae; genus Chaenogobius; species Chaenogobius annularis. The sequence goes on from BJKM01000141.1 coordinate 96,756, forward strand.
GTAAAACTGTGCTCTGAACATTTTGATTGATTGTATTGTCACATGACTCTTTTACAGACTTAATGTTCCAAATGCATCAAATCCAACATTTTGAAAGATTCGCTTGATTCACAGATGATTTGATCTGAGCTGTGGGCTAACTGACCTTTTTCCAGCCCCCACACGTCGTAGTACTGGGGGATCTGTCTGTTCTGTAGATACTTGTGAACTTTGGCGTGTCGATCGGTGACCACGTAGTCCACCTTCAGGCCGTTTGCCTCCAGACGCTCCAGGCTTCTCTTCAGGCCTCTCTTTTCCATCAGGCTTCTGTTTCCCTTCTCTTTGCTCTGCGATAAAAGAGGAACAAACACACTGCTGATATTATAGACATCGCGATCAATACGAGCGTTCACGGACCCGTTTAGGCGTCCGATTTTCCACTAAAAAAGGCGAGTGTGACCGTCTCATTGACATTAGAAAACATGTGAAGGAGCGCGTCCGGGTTTGAAAAGGTTCTATAGACAGGAAGAACAAAACGACGATGTAACTTAAAATGTACTGCAGGTTCTATCGGTTCCATTTCCTCACAAAGATGTTCCCAACGACAGGGAATCATTCAGCGCGTTTACATGAGCTCCGAGATCCCGGTTATGATCGGGTTTTGACCGTGTAAACGCGGTATCCCGGTTATGAGAAACCGGGTTATTCTCACTGGGATGTTCCAAATACTGCGACGTGTAAACGCAGTAAACGCAGTAAACACAGTAAACGCAGCAAACGCAGTAAACGCAGTAAACGTAGTAAACGCAGTAAATGCAATAAACGCAGTAAACGCAGTAAACACAGTAAACGCAGTAAACGTAGTAAACGCAGTAAATGCAATAAACGCAGTAAACGCAGTAAACGCAGTAAATGCAATAAACGCAGTAAACGTAGTAAACGCAGTAAATGCAATAAACGCAAGTAAACGCAGTAAGTAAACGCAGTAAACAGTAAACAGTAAACGCAGTAAACGTAGTAAACGCAGTAAACGCAGTAAACGCAGTAAACACAGTAAACGCAGTAAACGCAGTAAATGCAATAAACGCAGTAAACGCAGTAAACGTAGTAAACGCAGTAAATGCAGTAAATGCAGTAAACAGTATACTCGTTTCTGAGACTGCGTTTTGATCCGTTTCCCTCAGTTACCAATGACCTTTCCTGAAGCTGTAACCGCCCTCTTCGGTCCCACGTTCTTACGGCCTAACGATTAACATGACTCCTTGCATAGGTGTGCCTTAGGCTGGCCAAAACTAAAAAGGGAACCCTGAAATGTTTGGTGTTACAGAGAGGGTCTGGGGTCAGAAAACCTCTCACCAAAATGGAGGCGAAGTGGATATTTTGGCGAGAGCTGGACCACGCTGTCGTTTTTAGTTCATGCAGATTTACGTGAGCGACCGGATCCAAAATGGCCGCAGCTGGCGTGTTTAGCGTCAAATACGACAAATGTAGCAGCAGATGTTTCCGACGGCCACAAACCTGCACGAGCTGGACATCGAGGATCTTTTTGCTTTGCAGATCCAGCGTCGCGTAGCTTCCCATTGTCGCAACCGACGGCGTCTTACCGGCGGGGCGGGGCCTCGCGTCGCCGGCCACGGGGAGCTCCCGCTGCTCCCTCAGCTGCTCCAAGACCGCTTCCTGGTGGAGCTTCCAGTTGTGGCAAATGGCGGGCTCGAGAAACATCCGAGAGTGTTTCCGAAACGTGTCCAACTGGTGGATTTGAAGGTTGATCCCGCTGCATATCTAAGCGAAACGCAAAGACACGCCGACAGTGAAGGATTCTCAAAGTGTGGCGCGCGCTCGCAATGTCTGCGGGTTCATGTCTCCTGCCTCGTGCCTCTTCTTTCAACTCTCGTGCCACTTCAGCTTGTTTTACAACACCGTCTACAGTATTTTACCACAAATTGAGTTTAGTTTTTCTTGCATCCTCTGTAGTAGAAAAGCTAAATAACTGACTCTGCAAAATAAAACTGTTTTTTTTTAATGTTTTTTAAAAATCATGATCATTTACTTCTGCTCAGTCAAACATTACTTTTTTTTTTACTATGTTTTACTCCACATGAATTCTGACGACATAACATCTTGAAGGGTCTAATGCAGGGATGTCCAACATAAGGCCCAGGGGCCAAATCAGGGCCGCCAAGCGATTTAATCTGGCACACGACCTATTTTACCTAAAAAAAAAAAGAATAAATCTTGTTTACTTAAATTCTGGGTCAGCACTAGTTTAATGTTTCAGGAGAAGGACACGCACGTCCAAAACAGAAGCTCCTAAATGTATTTATTTATCTTTTGGGAGTTGAATTAGCTGTGCAGACATTCATTCTTTTGCTGTTAGAACTAGTTTAGACCTGGTTTGGTCTTGGTTTGGTCCTTGTTTGATTCTGGGTTAGTCCTGGTTCAGCTCTGGTTGGTTCTAGTCTAGTCCTTATTTAATTCCGCTTCGGTTTTGGTTAATGCAATTATGCAAAGCGATGTTTCTAAAGCATTTTGTATGTTATTGAAACCGTGTTGGGGACATTTTGTGCGACCCAAACTTTTCTCACAGTGGCGTGTTCCAGAGACTTTGGACCTCAGAAAATAGCCCAGGTCTATTGAATCCCTGATGTGTCACTCGGCGGGACCCCAGACAAAAGGCTTGGTCTTCCACACAACAGTTCAGGTGTTATGTATTTGAAAATACCCTGTGCATGTCACGAAAGGATCCGCCGGAGAAGTAGACGGCGGCCGAGAGCTGCAGGTCGCCGGCGGGAGTGCTCCGCGCGACGGGCTGGTTCTGCCACGAGCGGCCGTACGCGCACTCGCCGCATTTCTGCCGGAACGAGACGAACGTGCCGCGCCGCCGCCGCTGCACGCGCGCAGTCGCCGCCGCACGCGGGACAGCGGTCGAAGAGCTGCCGCAGGTTCTTCTCGAACACGATGTACTTTGTGTCCTCGTAGTCGGGCGTGGCGTCTGTGTCGCTGCGGAGAGAAGAATGCACGTTCAAGGGCGGGTTTTGAGAGATACTGGCGTGAGTAACGGCTTCATTTGGCCCAAATCATCTCCATTTAAGACTTTCTGGACTCTTTGAGAAGATGACACGCTTTGGCGTCTGATCTACTCCAACGATGAGCGGTCAAACGCCACGCCCAAAGGAACATCAGATTATTTATTCTTTCAAGTTGTTTAGAACGTGAAAGGCCAGTCAATATGAGATTTGGACTCCCATTGGACCCGGACAGAGCTG
>BJKM01000141.1:105000-107500 GCA_015082035.1 Chaenogobius annularis
GTGGAGAAAATATTGAAAAATCTGTAAAAAATGACAGGAAGTGACATCACACTAGGGCAGGGCTATTCAACATAAGACCCTGGGGCCACATCAGGACCTCCAAGCGATGTAATCCGGCCCACAACCCTTCTTTCAAATAGATCAAATAAAAATCTTGTTTGCTGGTTTAATTCTTAGCACTAGTTTATACCTAGTTGGTTCTAGTCTAGTCCTAGTTTAATTCTGGTTCAGAACTGGACAAATTTGCTAAAGAATGTTGTTAAAGCATTTTGTGTTATTTCACACACAAATTTTATCTATCAGAAGTTATTGTATTAACTCCATTTATTGACAGTGTTGTCATGTGGTGCACCTCCGGCCCAGACGGAAAATTAAGTTGAATGGCCATAATTTACAATAATTTACACAGAGAAACAATTTTTTTGACTCTCTAAACATGAATTCAACAAAATAAAGTCGCTCTCATATATTTTTATTTGTCAAATAAAAAAGATTGTGACATTAGATGAGTTTTGGCCCAGTGTTTGCTGGGTAATTTCCTAGTGTGATGTCATCAATTACAGACAGGAAGTGAAATTACAAACCTGAAAAAAATTGCTATTCTGTGATAAAGTTTTTATAATTTTTAGCAAAATTCTAAATATATTTATCTTAGCTGGATCAAGAACTGCAAGAAGCGTTTCTTTAGTCACTGAATATTTTGTATTTTTCTATTTACATTCAGTTTAAGTCTATTTCTATTACGCCTCATTTTATGCGTGCCTTTAGTTCATCATGGTTTATATTTTACAATTATAATTTATTATTTTATTCTGTGTGAAGTTTGTTGATGACAATTGCAATAAAACGTCTGGTAACACTTTTTATAATCACTTATTCCTGCCTTAATAAAGCATGAACAAAGACTTAACAAATAGTTTATTAAGTTTATGATTCAAGTTTAGAATCTAACCTTAATAAAGATGTTAATAAGCCTGAATCAAGCTTAATAAACTATTGCTTCACTATAACTTAAAACTTTTGCTAAATTTCCTTTATTATGCTGTTTTTACATAATATAACAGTTATAAAATATCACCGTATCTCTGACCCTCCTCTACCCGGAAATGAGATCCGCCTCCCCACGCCCCAAACCCGTGACGTAGCCTTTAGCGTAAGCGTACGTTCCCCCGCCCACCGCGTGACGTTGCCCGGAGTGAAGATGGCGGGTGTAAACATCGCGCGGCTTCGGCTGAACTCGGCGGTCAAACGCTCGTGGAAAAATCACGCACACAACATGAAGTACAGACCGTGTAACGCGTCACGTCACGGCACAGCACACGTCACGTAAATAAAAGTCACGGCACATGTTTCGGGAAGTGCACGAGTTTGGACGTTTTGCGTGTGGGGTTGCCAGCGCGTTACTCACGGCGGCGGGCGCCTCGTCGTCCCCTCTCGCGGTGGGGAGAGCACCGGCGCTCAGGGTCAGCTTCGTCGTGAGCCCCGCTTCGAAGTGGCCGTAGTTCTGGAAGCAGTCTTTGGTGAAGTGTCGCGGGCAGACGAACACACCCTTGATGCTTCTCTGCTGCAGGTCGCACGAGGCAGAAATGAACTCCAGCCACTTTCCGCGCGCGGTTTCGTCTTTTGGCAAGTTAAACAGGGTCGACACAGATTTACAGCCGAACACGCATTTTCTCCAGGAGGACATGGCAACAAAACAAGAACCCGCGTCTGCGGCAGCTACAGTAGAACAACACAAACGTTGGAACAAGTAAGTAGCATTGGAAGCTAAGTGAGGCTAAAGGAGGAGGGTGTACAGAGCACTTCCTGGAGGCGGGGCTGACTACGATTGTTTTATTTATTTATTTTTTGGCAGACACAGGGAAGCGTTGCGTCATGCTGGTGTGCTGCGTCATGTTGGTGAGTAGGCCCCGTGGTAGGTCCATCCGAGGAGAAGGATAGGGCCCTTTCGCTAGCTAAAGACGGCAGGAATCAATAAAAAAACCAAAACCCACTGGGCACTTAGACGCGGCGCCAACACCACGGTAACAAGGTTAACACTAGAACTACCAGGCTTTTAGAACCTCTAGAACTCCCAAAGCCGTCAATTTGACAGTTGCGCTCTGGCGATGACGTCATCACAACAACGATTCTTCTAACGCGCTAAAAATGGTCTATTAGCGTCTTTAATGAATATTATCATTATTCAGTGCTGAAGTTGAGGAGGAGGAGGAGGAGGAGGAGGAGGAGGAGGAGGAGGAGGAGGAGAGAGGGGGTTGCCGCAGTTACAGAAAATATACGCATTGATATACGCATTGATCTGGATCCATCTTTCTAAGAAAAAACCAGCCAAATACTATAAAAACACAGGATTTGTAAATGCCTTGAACGTTGTCGCCGTTGCCAGAATATGCCACGATGTTACCGGGGCAACTGAAGCAACAGGCGCTTAGTGTATTGATCTCGACAGCCTAAACTGCCATAACTTTATAATAAGTTTGTCATAAATACGTTGAACATT
>BJKM01000141.1:112500-203720 GCA_015082035.1 Chaenogobius annularis
CGATTAACTTACAATTGTGAGTATTTAGATCACAATATAATCTCCTCTTAATCATTTTAAATAGTTTGGAGTGATGTCGCCTTTACATTAACGCTAACTGCCATGCTAACAGTACATGCTAACAATGACATTTGTGTATTTCCTGGTTCTCGGCGATAACACGCCTTATGATCAGATGCAGAACGCGCACAGCGGCTTCATGTCGACCCAAAGAGTTGCTTCACGATATATCTGTGCACGGGGCGGGGCCATTTTTTGACAAATATACATTTTGGACGTACTTCTTGTGGAAGGCGTGCGAGCAGGGACACACGCCGAGCTCGTCCTTAGTCCTGAACTCCTCCAGACACACGGCGCACGTTTGCTGGAAGAAAAACACACACACACACACACACACCAGCAATCAGCCAAGAACAAATGACTCGTTATCAAATTCACATTATTATTCACGGGTGGATTTTATAACACGCAGTCAAACCGTGAAACGTACTTTATTTACACGTTGACATCTTTTGTACTTATTTGCACACAATACTTAGCAGAAATACACCTCATTCTGGACCATTATTACAGCTGGAATTAATCACGTTTTAGTGTAATTGAGAGCTAATCGTTTCACATTAAATTGTCATCGTGGGGGATTTCAACGCAGAGGCCAGCAATAACACGGTAGAGTCACGCGTTTTATTCTATTTTTAGTCCGTTCTTCTTCTGCTGCTGCTTCTCTGGAACCAAATGAGTTTCCCCTGGAGACGATTACAAATCATACTGATCTGATTTATTTTCTCTCTTCTCTCTCTCTCTTCTTTCTCTCTTTCCTCATTGTTAGGACACATTTCTCTCATTCTCTCTCTCCTTCATGTTGTTCTATTGACACTTTTCTCCTCCTCCCTCACCTTCTTGACACCACTTTTCCTCTCTCCCCTTCTTTATTTATATCTCTCCCTCTCTCATGTTCTCACCTCCTCTTCCCCCTCTCTCCTTCCCGTCTCCCCCACTCTCTCCCTCATCTCCTCCCTCCACCTCCTCCTCCTCTCTTCCCTCTCCTCCCTCCTCTGCTCTCCTCTCCTCCTCCCTCCTCTCTACCTCCTCTACTCCCCCTCTCTTCCTCTCCTCCTCCTCTGCCTCCTCTCCTCCTTCCTCTCCTCCCTCCGCTGCTCCCCCCTCCCCCCACTCCTCCTCTCTTACTCTTCCTTTCCTCCTCGTCTCCCCTCCTCCCTCTCTTCCTCTCCTCTCCTCCTCCCTCGGCTCCCTCCCTCTTTCCTCTCCTCTCCCCTCCTCTCCTCCTCCTCCTTCCCATCCTTTCCCTCACTCTCCTCTCTTCTCTCCTCTCCCTCCTCATCTTCCCCTCTCTCTCCTCGCTCCTCCTCCCTTCTCTGCTCCACTCTCCTCCTCTCTTCCTCTACCTCCTCTCCTCCTACTCCTCCTCTGTTCCCTCCTCTCCCCCACTCTCCCTCCTCTCTTCCTCTTACTTCCTCCCTCCTCTGCTCCCTCCTCTCCCCCACTCTTCCTCCTCTTCCTCTCCCACCTCTCCTCCCTCCTCTCCCCCACTCTCCCTCCTCTCTTCCTCTCCTCCCTCCTCTCCTCCCTCCCCTCCTTCCTCCCTCTTCTCCCTCCTCTGCTCCCGCCTTCTCCCCCTTCCTCTCCCCCACTTCCTCTCCCCCCTCTTCTCCTATGTCCATTAATTATTAATGATTAATAAAAGCACATTTTTCTAGTCCAAATATCAACACTAATGAAAGAACGATCGCCACATATTTAGTTTGTACATTTGCCTCGTAGGAAATGTTTTAAAACCAGCTTGAATCTTATTTTTGGGACATTTATTCCGTGTTCGCGTCGCACAAAACTGTTGCTTTTACCAACAGAAAGTCAGAAAAGCAATAAATAACCGCGACATTGAACTTAATAAAAGAGAGCGTTGCAGAATCTCTCCGTAACGAGCAGCCGACCGAGCCTCAAACGCAGGACGAGACACGTTTAATCCAACAAATGCAAAGATAACGACGAGGCAGAACCGGTGTTACGTGGATATAAACTCTGAACATGTCTCCTTTTAAAGTGCCTCTGACGGGTTTTTACCATGTTCTGACTTTATTTGGTGCATTTGAACCTGTCGTACGTATAAATGATCGTTTGACACCGATCGAGCAGGTTTTTGTGGAGGAAACGTCTGAAAACTGTGGAAAATGACAGGAAGTGACATCACACCAGGGACGCTCATTCCAGTCAAAGTTTATGCAGAATTTACACAAAGAAACAACTTTTTTGACGCTCTAAACCAGGGCTATTCAACATAAGGCCCGAGGGCCAAATCAGGCCCGCCAAGCAATGGATTCCGGCCCATGACCCATCTTCCAAATATTGAAAAATTAAAATAAATAACTGGTTTAATTCTTGGTTAACACTAGGTTAGACCTGGTTTGGTCTTGGGTTTAGTCCTGGTTTGATTCTGGTTTAGACCTGGTTCAGACCTGGCTGGTACTGGTCTAGTCCTAGCTTAATTCTGGTTCAGTTCTGGATGGGCAAATTTGCAAAGCAATGTTGGTAATGGATGTAATTTCTCACAAAAATGCACGGTAACCTAGCAGTAGTTATTTCATTGTACTGACTAAATTGTGCGACCCAAAATGTGGTTCCAGTGGCGTGTTGTCCACCTCCGGCCCAGAGAGCTTGGCCCCCCCAAATATATCCAAATACATTTCTCTTAACTGCGTTTTAGTTCAACGTCAGAGGCACTTTAAATCATTTGTCTTTCTTTCCAAATGAACTGGAACTGCGCGTGTGATAAAAACGACACAGAAAACAGATATTTGAATTTACGTGAGTCTAACTTACACAGTGTTTGATAGACATAGTTCATATTTGTGAGACCAGGTTTAAAACTTACGCCGAGCAGACCCATCTTCTTCCCGGCTCCTTTCAAAACGACCTGCGGAGGACGAACACAGGCACGTTAAAAGCAGGACATTTTCCTCTAAAACGCCCGAAAAAGACGAGCCCGGACTCAAAACCGAAGCTGCTCTTGAACCGTTTGGACCAAAACAAAGGTCTGGACTCTTTGCGAAGCTGAGGATCTGTCGTTTTTGGCCTCTGATTTTTGTTTTACTCCGATCGTAAATGTGAAGCGGCTCTGCAGATTTCAGGGCGGTAAAAGCTGGTCTGACTGACGCTGGTTTGTTTTGACAGTTCCTCCTTCAAAACTGAAGCGAATTTGAGTTGAAATAAAGAAATCCATATAAAAGTGCTATTTTTTTGTTTTTATTTTAGAGTCATTCTTTTTATTTGCTGTTACGGAGGACAAACTGAGCCTGATTCATCCCAGAATGTTCGATTTGACTGTAAATAAAGGTCTTACACAGTTTTATTTGTATATTTAACATGTTTAGCAGTTTCTTTTGATCAGATTTGAACAAAAAGCAATACATTATGGGGATGAGCGCGGGAAGGACATTCATATGAAGGTTTCTCCTGTTTTTTCTCATCCGGACTCAGTTTGGTGGTGTAGAACCCGTGGTAAATATTTATCACGATTTTACATCTGTCAAGTTGCAGTTTGTAAAAAAAAAAAACAAATGCGAAGAAAAAAAAAATAAAATGGCAGGAATCCCTCTGTGATGTCATCAGTGTGCGACACAGTTGACACTTAACGGACACACTTTTCTGACAGTTTAAACCGTCGTTGGACTAAATAAAGGTGTTCTATGGTGTCAGATCAGAACTGTGGTGTCATTTATGTGGATTTTGGCTCTCGTTTACAGTCTGGTTGCTAGGTAACAGCGGTGGAATGACCTCGGCCTGTGTCATATTTGTGCTCATGTCCAACCAGGAAGTACGATTATAAACTTTACACAAACGGGCAAAATGTTGAGTCAAATCTGAAATATAATTGTGTTCAGTGCGTTTTCGTGAAATGTGTAGTTTAACCTGTTGTACAGACTTTAAAGTTCTTACCTTGTTATAAACATATTGCCGTGCTGCTTCTCGTCTCACTCTGTAAAACACAAAACAAATATATATATATATTTTTTAATTATTATTATTTTTTATTATTATTATTATTATTCTTTAAAAGTATTATATTTTATTATTATTATTATTATTATTATTATTATTATTATCTTTAAAAGTATTGTATTGTAGTATTATTATTACATTTTTTATTATTATTATTACATATTTTTCTTTACATAGTTCAGTTTGCTTTATGTACGTTTTTATTGTTTTGTTGTTTGAAAGTATATATATGAAAAAAAAAGAAAAAAGTCCCAGATATATTTTTGTTTATATTTTTTAACGTAACAACATCTTTACTTTTAGATTTCAGAACATTTCCACGGCCAGTAAAAGGACAACGGACAAGACAAATCTGATCATCAAAAACATCTGTGTTTTTTAGAACATTTTCTGTTTCGTTTTTTGGATTTGTCTCGTCGTTTTTGCAGAATTTTCCGTGTCAAAACCTGCAGACGATCACAAAGAAATCAGATTACTCACAGCAGAAGAAAGTGTACGTGACATTTCAATCATCTAAACTCCAAAACGCAGCTCACTTTCAGAGTTTTGGTGAACAAAACCATGGTCAAACAACAGCGAGACAAATATCTGATATCAAAACGAACGCCACAATAAAACCGATTGTATATGGTCTGTTTTAAAATGACGCATTATAGCCTGACTTCGAGCCGGGTCGCGTCTGCGGAGAATTCCTCTGGTTCAAGCCAGAGCACGTCTCGTCTTTCATCTGATCGCTCTGACGATGTCGTACAGTCTCCACTTTCATGAGCTGCACTTTTGGATTGTGACTGAATATAATGAAATCAAACTTCTGGAGGACTGGACCGACACGGGGTCCAAAAATGACACTTTGGACTAAGGGACATTTTTATTGGACAATGACTTAAGTGGATGTTTTTTGTTTATTTATACTTTCTCTCGTGTCGTGTTCTGTTTATTTATTTTTTTCATTTATTTTATTCATTTTATTCATTTTATTCATTTTATTCATTTTATTCATTTTATTCATTTTATTCATTTTATTCATTTTATTCATTTTAATGTAATTGAATCTCATTAATTTAATACATATTTCATTTTATTCATTTTATTCATTTTATCTCATTCATTTTATTTTATTCATTTTAATTTCATTTAATCTCATTCATTTCATTCATATTTCTTTCATATTTAATTGTTATTCATTTCATTTAATTTATTTTCTTTCTTTTTTCAATACATTCAAAAAAACAATTATTACTACTTGAGCAGAGGTGGAAGCCAAAATACTCTACGAGCTCAAGTCAGAGTAACATTAAAATAACATTACTCAAGTAGAGAAACAAAACGTTAAATAATGCACACAAAAATGAGACAAACTAAATCGTATCTGAGGAAGCGGCGAAAGAAACACACATGTTCAGACCATTTCTTTGACTTCTTTAGTTTTATTTAGTTTTCAATTTCATACAAAAAACGTGGTCCTAAACAGTCACGGCACAAACTGTTCACGATAAACGTCCCATTTGGGCCAAAGTCTGTCAAATGTGTCAAATGTATTTCTTTTTTTCCCCAATATATTCATTTATTTCATTTCATTTCAATTTAATTCATTTTATTTAATTTAATTTATTTTTTCTATTTGTTTATTTATTTGTATTTAATTTAATTCCTTTTTTTTCCTCCATTTTTGATGCTGTCACTTTCTGATGACATCACAGAGGGATTGTGCGCCGCTTCCTGTCATTTCCCAACTTTTTTAATGGTCAAATTCCCTTCACAAACTGCCACTCGACCGATGTAACACGATGTAAACGGCGTCATAATTAGAAAAAACACGAGCTTGAAGGTCACGACCTCTTAGGTAAACACTCCCCTTTGGTACGAGCTTGAAGGTCACGACCTCTTAGGTAAACTCTCCCCTTTGCACAGTATTTAAACGGTTTCATTGTTTATTTTACAGGTCCTTAACCTTCTAGAGCAGAGCTATGTGTTCCTGAGGGCCAGATTTCTCAGGGGGCGTGGCCTCTGGGCCGGATAGGCTACAGACCAGGTCGGAACCAAGACTGACCCAGAATCAAAGCAGGTCTATTCCAGGTCCAGAACAGGTCTAAAGCAGAATTAAAAAAGGACTAAGCCAGAAAAACAGAAAACCAGGTTTAAACTTGTACAAACCAGGAGTTAAACCGCGGGCCGGATCAGATCGTTTGGCGGGCCTGATCTGGCCCCCGGGCCTTTAGTTGAATAGCCCTGTCCTAGAGTGACCTCTTGTTTACTCCTGGTCCTAGCCTGTTATTACCACTTTATTACACTCCTATTACACGTTTATTGCTCAAGTCTAAAGCATTTACTCGTCTTCCACTTGAGTAATCTTATTTTGAGAACATTATTCTCACTCGAGTACATTTTCCAGCCGCTCCATCTCGCATCCATTCAACCGCCGGTGTTTTCCACGGCCCGAGACGACGCTCGCCGCGGCGACAGATCCGCTCACCGCGCACGGCCTCGTCTCTGCCCGGTGGGAGCGACGCTAAACATATGTGCAAAGAAAGGACGGCGGATCGGCGCTGTCCACCGCCTCAGCCACAGAGGCAAACAACGCGCAGCCTCCCGGGCGGAGCGGGGCTTTTTCCCACTCGTGGGCCAGGGGAAAATGGCTTTTTAGCGCGATTTAAACCGTCGCGGTCGTGTTTGCTGCTGTCGTTTGTTTTGTACGTGTGCGTCTCTGAAAGGCACTTGAAAAGAAACAAAACATACCGTCTGCATTAGCACTTTAACGCTAACGCAGAAGACGTCTCAGTTTGTCACTTTTGTTCGATCATAAAACCCCACAAACTCAGAACTCCAGAGGTTTGGCAAAACCTCATTATTTTAGCTGCAAATGAAACGCCCGATGTCAAACTTCAAACAGTTTTCTTAGAGTCAAACGAAAGAAAGAAACTATTGAATCAAGTGAAAATAAGAACAAGAGCAACTGGAGGCTGCAAAATCCCTGTCACTGATCATTATTAGACATGAAATAAATACATGAAATTATTTTTTACTTGCTTTTTATGTTATATATTATTATTGCTTGTATTATTATTTGTATTATTATTATTATTATTATTATTATTATTATCATTATTACTACATATTTTTCTTTACATAGTTCAGTTTGTTTTATGTATGTTTTTGTTGCTGTTTGTTTAAAAAATATATATATTGAAAAAAGAAGAAAAAAGTAAAGAAAAAAATAAATGAATAAAATAAATAAACACCCGGCTGACGGTCGTGACCTGACGACGCCGCAGCAGAAGACGGGGTCAGTTTATTTAGTTAACGTTCAGTGGTTTGACACGGTTTAACGTGTTGTATTTGTATTTCTTTATTTTCACTTTTTAAATACAGAAGTTTACATCAAATAAAATGACATAAAATCAAAGTGTGGCAGAAACCCTTAAGGACACACATCTGCAATGTATTATTGAGCTCAAATGGACAGAAAAGGGGTTTTTTGGGGGGATGAAAATCACACTGAACAGATGATTTTTTTACCATTAAAAAAACATATTTTCAGGAAGAATGTATGAAATGTTTTTAATATTACATATTTTTTCAAGATGGATTTATTTATTCCAATGCCCATTGCTGATCAAATTACAAGTACAGTATATGTACATATTAGTATTCTGATTATTCTCGTTATACAAAACCATAGTTTATTTTATTTATTTTTAATTTAATTTGATTTAATTTTATTTTATTTTATTTAACTTTTATTTTATTTCATTTTATTTTATTCTATTCTATTCATCTAATTTACGCGGACGACATCGGCGTTTGTACCTCGCACGACGCGGAGGGCATGCGTGCGTGCGTGCGGGCATGCGGGCGGGCGTGCATGCGGGCGGGCGTGCGTTACCTGATGAAGCAGCAGCAGAAGACGAGGCAGGGCAGCAGCACAAACAGCCCGATCCCGATGATGATGATGTACACGTTCAGAGGAAGGTGAAGGAAGTCCTCAAAGGTCATAGCGGAGGTCATGCTCTCGCCTGGAGGAGGGAAAAACAACACTATAAAACTGTTATTTTTCACTCTTACCTTCATCCAAAGGTAAAAGTGGCGTTTGGAGGGAAAATGGGAGTTCCTTGTGTTAAACGGCATTGATATTAATATTTTTAAGAGAGAAAATTAAAATATTGATCAATATAAGGAAAGAAATCATGATTAATTTGAATTTGTGTCAACTGGCTCAGCCCTCGTAACCATAGGACCAGCAGAAATAATAATCAGGAACACGTCATGAGTCCAAATATTAAATATGAAAATACTCCTGTGTCACTGGGAAGAACTTTATTTTTGTTTGTACGAAGGAGCAACAGATCCTAAAAGTCAAGAGCTTCTTCATCCGTTACGTCACATTCACTTTGCTTCGTCGTTGAGAACGTTTGTTTTCAGATGTTTCACGGACTTAAGACGAAGTGAACGGAAGCTCCAGGGCCTGATTCTAGAGAAGAAGAAGAAGTAAAAGGAGTAGAGGTAGAAGAAGAAGATGTATAAGAAGTAGAAGAAGTAGTAGTAGTAGTAGTAGTAGTAGTAGTAGTAGTAGTAGTAGTAGCAGTAGCAGTAGCAGTAGCAGTAGTAGTAGTAGTAGTAGTAGCAGTAGTAGTTTCTAGCGCTCACAGATCCTTTAATATTCACATTTGCTTTGATTTTCTTCACACGACAAAGTGAAAGTGTGGCAGCTTTTACAAGATACTCTTTGGAGGAAAACACTAAATACACTCATTTACCACAACAACAACAACAACAACAACAACAACAACAGTCTGGTACGCCGACTAAGAATTTCATGTGGAAAAATCATTTTTTAAAAACCCTAAAAAAACTGTTGAATTGGGAAAATGTGGTAAATGTGCATGTTTTTAAACCCTACATGGGCCGGGTTAGGGTCAAATGTCACGACAGGCACAATGGGGAAAAGAACTTCAACTTAGACTCATTTAAAAAACAATGGACAAAATGGGACAATTATTTCAAACTTGATCTTCTCAAACTCTGCTCTGATTTTGATCGACTCCTTTCCTCACCTTGTGTTCTCCCTGCTCCTGCTCCTGCTCCTCCTCCTGCTGCTGCTCCTCCTCCTGCTGCTGCTCCTCCTCCAGCTCCTCCTCCTGCTCCTCCTCCTGCTCTCTCCTCTGCTCCTCCTGGCCTCTCTGTGCTGCTCGCTAGCTCCTCCTCGCTCCTACCTCGCTCCCTCCTGCTCCTCCTCGCTGCTCCTCTCCTCCTGCTCCTACCCTCGCTGCTCTCCTGCCGCTCCTGCTCCTCCTCCTGCTCTCCTTCCTGCTTCCCTCCTCCTGCTTCCTCCTCCTGCTCCTCCTCCTGCTTCTGCTCCTCCTCCTTGCTCCTCCTGCTGCTGCTCCTCCTCCTGCTTTCCTCCTCTCCTGCTCCTCCTCCTGCTTTCCTCCTGCTCCTCTCCTCCTGCTCCTCCTGCTGCTCCTCCTCCTGCTCCTGCTTCCTCCTCCTGCTGCTCCTCCTCCTGCTGCTGCTGCTCCTCCTGCTCACCTGCTCCTCCTCACTGCTCCTCCCTCCTGCCTCCTCCTCCTCCTGCTCCCCTCCTTCCTGCCTCGCCTCCTCCTCCTGCTCTCCTCCTCCTGTCCTCCTCGCTGTCTCGCTCCTCCTGCTCATTCCTCCTCCTCTCTCACTGCTCCTCTCCTGCTCCTCCTCCTGCTCCTCCTCCTGCTCCTCCTCCGCTGCTCCTCCTCCTGCTGCTCCTCCTGCTCGCTCTCTCCTCCTGCTGCTCCTCCTCTGCGCTCTCCTCCTGCTCCTCTCCTGTCTCCTCCTCCTCCTGCTCTGCTCCTCCTGCTGCTCCTCCTCCTGACTCCTGCTCTCTCCTGCCTCCTCCTCTGCTGCTGCTCCTGCTGCTGCTCCTGCTGCTCCCTCCTCCTCCTGCTCCTCCTCCTTCTCCTCCTCCTGCTGCTCCTCCTCCTGCCTGCTTGCTCCTCCTCCTGCTCCTCCTCCTAGCTGCTCTCCTCCTGCTCTCCTGCTGCTTCCTCCCCTTTCCCTCCTGCTCTCCTCCTCCTGCCTGCTGCTCCTCCTGCTGCTCCCTCCTGCAGCTCTTCCTGCTTCTGGCTCCTCCTCCTGCTTGCTCCTCCTGCTGCTCCTCCTCCTCCTGCTCCTCTCCTGCTGCTCCTGCTGCAGCTCTTCCTGCTTCTGCTCCTCCTCCTGCTGCGCTCCCTCCTGCTGCTCCTCCTCCTGCTGCTGCTCTCCTCCTCCTGCTCCTCCTCCTCCTGCTCCTACCTCCTCCTGCTCCTCCTCCTGCTCCGCCTCCTCCTTCCTGCTCTGCCTCCTGCTCCTCCTCCTGCTCCTCCTCCTGCTCCTGCTTTGGGTTTTTTTTACATTTTTATTATTGAGCGACTGTCTCATTCCACAGTCACTTTTAGTTCTTGAAACTCGTCCGATTTTCCTCGTTCATTGTTCGTTTTGCGGCTGTCGTTCGTCTGGTCCTCGGCAGTGCTTTCGGTCTCCGTCGTTATCTCTTAAGAGTTCGGAATGTGGGCGACGTCGCGGCATGTCGGCGCTGTGTGACATCATCGTCTGTGACCTCATCGTCACGGCAACTGTACAGGATACGGCCATGCGTCGCGCCGTCCCTCGCAACGGGTTTTTTGCACAGGATTCAGTTATTATTTTTTGTTATGTTGTTTTTGTTGGGCAAAAAAAAAAGAATAATAAAAAAACTCATCTTGCGTCTGTTGTTTGTCTGTTGTGTTTTTTTGTCTGTTCGCCTGTTGTTCGTCTGTTGTTCGTCTGTTGTTTGTCTGTTGTTTGTCTGTTGTCTGTCTGTTGTTTGCCTTTGTCTGTCTGTTGTTTGTCTGTTGTTTGCCTGTTGTCTGTCTGTTGTCTGTCTGTTGTCTGTCAGTTTGTCTGTTGTTCATTTATATTTTCTGATTAAACCTAATTGTTGTGTATTTAATGTCTGTGTATTTTTTGTACAGCGCTGACATTTTACACTTTGCCTTTAATTGTTTATTAATGTGTAATTAACTAAGAAACTGCCCCACGTTTGTTCTAGGCCTGGGAAAGGATTCGATGCGATACTGCAATAACTGCGATACATGCGATACATGCAATACTGCACTAACGGCGACAACTGCGATACATGCCATAACTGCGATACTGCGATAATCGGTGTACCGTTCTTCGTTAAAGCGCTGTCACAAAAGGAATGAGGAAATGATACCAAAACGTACTCGATACAGCAGCCCACGATATCGATACCGTATCACCAAACTTCGATGTTACGTGTTAAAAGAAAGCACTTATTTTCAGTCAAATCAAACATTCTGGGACAAATCTGAGTCGGTTTGTTCTCCAAAGAAACTAAAGACCTAAACGTTTATAGGATTTTTAATATGTTATGTATTTATTTATTTATTTATTTATTTATTTATTTATAGTTTATTATTTATTTATTGTTCATTAATGATTCATTATTAGCTACAACTCTGAGAAAGGAAATGTCAAAACCCAACAAATGCTCAATCTGCAGTGAGAAATTGTGGGAAATTGAGAAATTGTGAGAAATTGAGAGAAATTGTGGGAAACTGTGAGAAATTGTGGGAAATTGTGAGAAATGGTAGGAAATTGTGGAAAATTTTGGGAAATTGTGGGAAATTGTGAGAAATTGTGAGAAATTGTGGAAAATTGTGGGAAATTGTGGAAAATTTTGAGAAATTGTGGGAAATTGTGAGAAATTGAGAAATTGTGAGAAATTGTGGGAAATTGTGAGAAATTGTGAGAAATTGTGGGAAATTGTGGGAAATTGTGAGAAATTGTGGGAAATTTTGAGAAATTGTGGGAAATTGTGGGAAATTGTGAGAAATTGAGAAATTGTGAGAAATCGTGAGAAATTGTGGGAAATTGTGAGAAATTGAGAAATTGTGAGAAATTGTGGGAAATTGTGGGAAATTGTGGGAAATTGTGGGAAATTGTGAGAATTTCCTGGCGTTCCAAAGAAAATCCGCCTGACTGAAAAGCGGTTTATCCTGACCTTGTTAAATCCCACCAAACGGCTCATTTAAAGCGTCCCACCATCACGTATTCTGCGAGTTGTCATCTTGTTCTGCCGTTATTTGAGGTTTATATTTGAGCCGTGTGTTTGTCCCTCGGTGGCCGCCGTACGAGCCTAAACCAAAGCCCTTTTGTTCCAAGTATGAGCTCACAAAGAACCACTCATCCGCCGCCGGCCCGCTCGCCGCCGGCCCGCTCGCCGTCACACACTTGCAATCACGCCCTGCAAAAATAACAAAACAAAAAAAAACAAGCGCATCCGTGGGCTTCGGAGCTGCGGAGAAACTGGGACCGTTGCCATAGCGATCGGCAATTTCAAACTAAAGGGGGTCCTCGAAACGCCGACGTGGAACCGAAAGTCGTGAATTTTGAAAAGTCGCATTTACTTGTCAACGTCTCCGTGGAGATGTTACAGCTTGGCCAAGAATGTTCCACAGTGTGGCGTTAAACCGGTCTATATCCACGGGCAGGACAGATCTCGGCATGTTTTTTAAGGTTACGTTTTTTTTTTTTTTTTATATAAAACAAGGAGCGCAGACACAGAACATGAGCAGACCCAGAGATGACAACAGAAGAGACAAAAAAACAAGAATTAAATTGTGTTAATTTTCATCCATTTGTCCCAATGTTCGTATAATATGTCATTATTTTCATTGTTTTATTTCGTGCCCAGTCTCTTTTTCCTTGCTGCTGCATGCAAGTTAGTGTCCCCTAAGGTATCCTATCTATCTGTTTCCTTTTTCAATTTTTTAAACGATAATACACAGAAATATATTGTGCAACTAGCACATGTTACACAACTTTAACAGAGAGTATATATTCCAAATAAAAACACAAGTAATAATAAACTAAACGCCAAAGAACTAAATCGCGGCACATTTAAATTAAAATAAAAGCCCCACTTGGTCCAAAGTCGGTCAAATTTGTCTGTTTCGATGTCCTGTCCTTTTGTTGCCGGCTCAGTTTGTGTCATCATTTCTTTGCAGTGGATTTTTTTTTTTTTCCCCAAAAGTACGTTCCAAAGGTATCCATTTATTGCGTCCACGGCAGGAGTTTTGAGCGGCTACATGGTTCTAAAAACTGAGTGTGATAAACTGATCTATTTTCGGCGGACAGGACAGACCTCTGCAACTCCCGCTGCATGCTTTTCTTTTTATATGAAACAGAAGTACAGACACAGAACGCGACAAAATAAAGCGATTGAAAAAGAATTTGAATTTGGTCCATGTCGTCCTTTGTCCCAATGTCCGGTAAATATATTATTTTCTGTTTATAAATGTTATTATTTCAGCCCAGTCTGTGTCATCTATTTCTCTTTTTCTTGCTCTGCCAAAGTCTGTCCCAAAGGTATCCATCCACTGTTTCCACTGTTGGTGTTTTTGCAAGGTTTTTATTTAAGACTTTTAAATGCCATACTGTGTGAACTTTTCCCTGTAGACAAACATGGAGACAGCATCACGCACTTTTAATGATCAATATGAGCTCATATAGTATTAAACGGACATGATAAATATATTGACTTCTGAACTGCGGCAGGGCGTGTTATCATAAACCAAGGAAAACGCCGCACGTGGTCATTGTCTGTAATTACATCAGTGTCCGTCAGTATTCGCAATTTTAACGGCAGAGGCGGCGATGTCTCGGCAGGAAAAATCACATGCTGTTTGTGCGTTGCTCAGATGCCAGTGTGAAACAAGTGTCATGTCTGGTGTGTTGGGAGGTTGCGGCTCGTGTTCAGTACATGTGTGGTGTGTTGGGGAGGTTGCGGCTCGTGTTAGAAATGTGGTGTGTTGGGGAGTGGGCTTGTGTTCATAATGGGTGGTGGGGAGGCTGCGGCTCGTGTTCAGTACATGTCTGGTTGTGGGAGTGCGGCGTGTCAGTAGTGTGGGTGTTGGGGAGGTTGGCGGCTGCGTGTTCATACATGTTGGTGTGTTGGGGAGCTGCGGCTCGTGTTCAGTACATGTTGTGGTGTTTGGGGAGGCTGCGGCTCGTGTGTTCAGTACATGTGGGTGGTGTGTTGGGAGGCTTGCGGCTCGTGTTCATACATGTTGGTGTGTTGGGGAGGTTGCGGCTCGTGTTCAGTAACATGTCTGTGTGTGGGGGAGGTTGCGGCTCGTGTTCAGTATATTGTGTGGTGTGGGGAGGTTGCGGCTCGTGTTCAGTACATTGTGTGGTGTGTTGGGGAGGTTGCGGCTCGTGTTCAGTACATGTGGTGTGTTGGGGAGGTGGGGCTCGGTTCAGTAACGTTGGTGTGTTGGGAGGTGCGGCTGTGTAGTACATGTCTGGTGTGTTGGGGAGGTTGGGCTCGTGTTTCAGTCATGTGTGGTGTGTTGGGGAGGTCTGCGGCTCGTGTTCAGTACATGTCTGGTGTGTTGGGGAGGTTGCGGTGGTGTTCAGTACATGTGTGGTGTGTTGGGGAGGTTGCGGCTCGTGTTCAGATACATGTCTGGTGTGTTGGGAAGGTTGCGGTCGTGTTCAGAGTTGTCTGGTGTGTTGGGGAGGTTCGGATCGTGTTCAGTACATGTGTGGTGTGTTGGGAGGTTGCGGTCGTTTTAGTACAGTGTGGTGTGTTGGGGGATGCGGTCCGTGTCAGTACATGTCTGGTGTGTTGGGGAGGTTGCGGCTGTGTTAGTCAGTTACAGTCTGGTGTGTTGGGGAGGTTGCGCTCGTGTTCAGTACATGTCTGGTGTGTTGGGGAGGTTGCGGCTCGTGTTAAGTACTATGTGTGTGTGTTGGAGGCTGCGGCTGTGTTCAGTACATGTGTGGTGTGTTGGGGAGGCTGGGCTCGTGTCAGTAAAAAAATGTTGGTGTTTGGGGAGGACTTGCGGCCTCGTGTTTCAGTAATGTTGGTGTGTTGGGGAGGTTGCGGCTCGTGTTAGTACAGTGTGGGTGTGTTGGGGAGGTTTGCGGCTCGTGTTCAGTACATGTTTGGTGTGTTGGGAGGTCGGCTCGTGTTCAGTAATCTGTAGTAAGCTGTGGTCTGGGGAGGTGGAGCTGTGTTCAGTACATGTCTGGTGTGTTGGGGAGGCTGCGGCTCGTGTTCAAACGGTGACGCCTTTGTTTTCATTGGTGGTTGGGGAGGCTGCGGTCCTGTTCAAGTACACGGTGTGTGTGTGTTGGGGGACGCGGTCGTGTTCAGTATCAGTGCTGTGACGTTGCAGTATCTTAGTGAAGTTGTGAATCATTGTAGTGAGCCAGAGCGCGGTGCAAATGATGGAGAACGACCTGCGATCCAGACGCTTCAGGAAACGTTCAAGCAACGCTTTATGGAGAACGCACATCAGAACGCAAGTTCAGCCGATAAGGTTAAATTACCTCAAAAAATAGTGTTTAAAGTGATATTTCTGCACTTTTGGTTCATTTTATGTTTCTTCTGAAACTTTTCTAATCCTCCTGCGTTTTACTGACTTAATGTACATTCATGTAAAAGTGTAGTATTGCAGTATTGTTGTAATGCAGTTTGTGTATTGTGTTATTGTTGTATTGTAGTATGTTGTATTGTATATGTAATGTATATGTTTTGTATTGTAGTATTGTAGTATTGTTGTATTTGTGTACTACGTTCAGAAACTAAAGATTCTCCTGTGGGATAAATTCCATGACACGCTTTGTTTGTGGTTGGAGTAATGAACTAATGTAAAAGAATGGGCGTTTGACTTAACGAAACACAAAGGCCTGAACACGCTGACCTGAACGGCTGACATCGCTGAACATCGGCTCACGCTGAATCGCCTACAAGCTGAACATCGCCTGAACACGCTGAACATCGGCCTGAACACGCTGAAATCGGCGACCTGAAACGGCTGAAACACGCTGAACCGACCATGACACGCTGAAATTGGCTGAACACGCTGAACATTGGTGAAGCACCTGAACAGCTGAACATTGGCTGACAACCTGAACAGGCTGAAGCATGGCCTGAAACGCTGAACACGACTGCCACGCTGAACTGCTGAAAACCCTGAACAGCCTGAACGTGCCTGAACACACTGAAGCAGTGAGCTGAACACGCGGCTGAACACTGAACTGACATCGCCTGAACTACTGAAATCAGCCTGACACGCTGACATCTCGGCTACACGCCTGAACGACACTGAATAACGGCTGAACACGCTGAATCAGGCCTGAACAGTGAACAACACTGAACATCGGCATGAAACGTGAATCATCGGCTGAACACTGTACACACTGAACATCGGCCTGAACACGCTGAAATGCGGCTGAACATCGGCCTGAACACGCTGAACATCGGCCTGAACACACTGAACACGCTTTATAAATAGACCAAAGGCTAAAGTGGCTGTGTTTACTGACAGTGGCAATGTTTACATCTGATCATAATCCGATTTGTGGGGATTATTATGATCGGATTATTGATAAAGTCACGTAAACGGTGCCGTCTGCTGCGGGTAATCTGATTTCTTTCCGATTGGTTGCACCGGCACAGGTTTTGATGAGGAAAATAACGAAAAACAAATTGTGTATTACTAACTGTGGCTTGTTTATTCATTTTGTTTTACTCCATGCAGCAATTCTAAAAAAGTCTTAGATTCAAAAGTAGAAAAAGAAAAGAACAATTGTGTCAAAAAGTGCAAATATCATCCTAATATTTTCAGATTTGGTCCGGCCATGTCTCTGCACATTTATTCAACAAAATAATTAAATAAATAAATAAAAACAATTCTTTGGTGTTACTTTCTTTTTCCAGTTAAAATAAATAAAAAACACAACTGAACACATGACAATAAAATCAAATTATTTGTCAATTTTCAAATTTAATGTAATTTTTTTCCTTTTTTTTTTTCCTTTTTCGCCCAGCTTGTGTCACCCGTTTTTTTCGCTGCAGCCTGAAGCACGTTCTAGAGGTATCCATTTATTGTGTTGATTTCAGGAGTTTTGAGTCCCAAATCCACAAAGATGATTTTATTGGAAGAAAAGACCTCAGGAAAACCGTATTTTTCTGACTTTAAGCCGCTACTTTTTTCCCACACTTTGAACCCTGCGGCCCATATAACGGTGCGGTTAATTTATAGATTTTGACTAGCTAGTGCCCACCAGAGTGCACTCTAGCGGGAAGTGTAAGCATTTGACACACGATGGAAGAAGACGTCAGTGGACAGAGAAAGCACTATCCAGGGGACATGTCGTGTTATTTTGTGCTTCAAAACGCTGTGTGTTTTATTACAATCCGACTCATTTTCATGGAGAAATTTGTGTAACGAGGAAGTGAATTTAGACGCGGCGAAACGTAAAGACACACGCATAGCACGGACATGCGATAAACGGCGGTCTGCAGTTTAGAACCCGCCGCAGTGAAATGAGACTTTCTGGTCCAGACCTGGTCAGAAGACAACCCTGCTTTATTACCGTGGAACATTTTTGTGTAAATATCTCATGTTACAATGCGACACTCTCACTAAACACAAGCACAGGAGCAGATTGAACCAGATGTGAAGACACAGACACAGGTAAATCAGCGCACACAGAGTCATCAAGGACAGAGGGGACAATAGGGACAGAGGGGACAATAGGGACAGCTGTGATGTGTTTTCTGTTCAAAATGCTGTGTGTTTTATTACAATCCAACTCCTATTCACTTAGAAATGAGTCTAATTAGACCTGCGCTGCAAGACCCTGGTTCAAATGACAACAGGCGCATCACTCCCGCGTATATTTGCTTTAAATATCTCATGTTACAACGTGGGCACCTGCGGCTTATCGACAGGTGCGGCCCGTGTATGGGCAAAATACTTTTTCTCTGTAAATATCGTTGGCACGGCTTTTATTCAGGAGTGCCGTATAGCCTGAAAAGTACGGTATTCTTACTGTGAGTGGGCTCGCCTCGTCACAGATCTGCGGCCTCATTTATAAAAGGGTGTGTCAAATTGTACTTGAAAGCGCGACAACCGCAACATAAAAATTATACGACCGCAACATAAAACTGTTTATGCAAAAGGCAAAGACGATTTGTGAAAACCTGCGCTGCACGTCTGGACGCACTCGCTCTTCCTAAATCCCAACCAATTCGCTCTTCCTAAATCCCAACCACCGAACTTCTGTGCTGCGCCGATTCCTCATGAGGTTCCGCCCTGAGCCCGCCCTCATATACCATATATGGCTATGCAAATCACCAAATTAACATATTTTAGGGGGGCAGAGAGGGGGAGAGGGGGTGAGAGGGGGTAAGAGGGGGTAAGGGGTAGAGGGGGAGAGCGGGGAGAGAGAGGGGGTGAGAGGGAGAGGGAGAGAGGGGGGAGAGGGGCGAGGGGGTGAGGGGGAGAGAGGGGGTGAGAGGGAGGTTGAGGGGGGAGAGAGGGGTGAGAGGGGAGAGAGAGGGGGTGAGGAGGGAGAGGGGGAGAGGGGGGTGAGGGGTGAGAGGGGAGAGAGGGGGTGAGGGGGAGGGGGGAGAGGGAGAGGGGGAGAGAGCGGGAGAGAGGGGGTGAGAGGGGGTGAGAGGGGGGGAGGGGGAGAGAGGGGGTGAAGGGGGTGAGAGGGAGAGAAGGGGGTGAGAGGGAGAGAGGGGAGAGAGGGAGAGGGGGGTGAGAGGGGGAAGAGCGAGGTGAGAGGGGGAGGGGTGAGAGAGGGGGAGAGGCGGGGGGAGGGGGGAGAGGGGGAGAGAGAGGGAGAGAGGGGGAGAGAGGGAGAGAGGTGGAGAGAGGGGGGTTTTACTGAATTAACTTTTTTGTGAATGGTCCATTTGACCATGTGTGGCGCTATTTCACCTTTTCCCACCAGCACATTTTCACAGTTTCTTATAGATCACACTTCTTTAGTGAAAAAATGCTTCCGCACATTTTGGGCTTCATTTTGTGCGTCGCGGGCTTTAGCGACGAGGGTCCTGCTCTGCAACGCCTCCAGAAACGTTCGATTGAGCAGTTTAAAGTCATTTTCTCTGCTACAAGTTTGAAGTGACCGTGTTTTTGTCCAGTGTGAACACAAACGCTGAAGATAAAACCGCTGACGAGAACGTTTGACCTTCTGGAGAAAAACACGGAAAGTAGTTTTTGAGTCGTGTTTGAGCAAAATCTGGTTTGAAACCGGGCTTTCTGCTCCGGCTGTGCCAAAGGGGGACATTTTGGAGCAAACGAAGCATTTCTGTTGTGCAAACTGAACGTCAAGAACACGTAAACACACAAGACATTTTACCAGTCGTCACTAATCGTCCTTTAAGGTCTTCAAATCGATAAAAGTAACTCCGAATAAAGACTTACTTATTCATGCGAGTCTGCTTATAAAACTTAATGTCATTACATTTTTGCGTCATCTTAATGTATACATCGTGACCATGTTCACAGTATTTATGACACTGTGTCAGAAGATGTAGTTGCCAGGTTTGGTTACGTGTTTTGGGTCCTGTCGTCCTGAAAGTCCACGTGACACATGACCTGCACTTTCCTGGTTTGACACGGCCAGCAAATATGACATAGGCAGAGATGAAACTGTTACCTAGCAACTAGATTGTAAACGAGCCAAAATCCATTTAAATCATACAATGTTTAAGTTTGGACTAATAATAACACCTGACAACACCTTTATTTTGTAACATTATCATTTAAATTGTCATAAACAAATGTAAAAATGACTTTATTCAGACTTAATTTGAAAATGTGGGATTTGTGCTGTCATTTTATTTATGTTTTGTCATTATCATTTTGTATTATTATTATTATTATTATTATTATTATTATTATTAGGCCCGAGCGCCACAAGCTTGGTGAGAGGCCTATTAGTTCCGCAAGGCCTGCGCAAAGCACGGCGGCCTAACGTGCGCACAAAGTGCTCACGAAATTGAGCGCGACCGCGGTCGCCCGCCCCGCTTACGCCCGCTTACGCCCGCTTACGCACACCTCCACGCGTGCACGTCCCGTGCATACTAATCGTAGTAAGAAAGGTGTGCAAACAAGCGCTTTACATGTAACATGTAAATGAGCCGCTCACGACTCTCTCTCCAACTCAAGCCCGCTCTGGACATATAAACCTGTAATGCAAAGGTTGAACACTATTATTGTTTAGAGGCTCAAAATGAACAAAAGTGCCCCTCAGTGACCAGGGACCCACACCATGACGAATGTATAGTTTATGATATTTGAAAAATGCGAAACATTGTTTTCGCATCGGAATATTATTCTTTCTTTCTTCTTCTTCTTCTCGGGACCACCCCCCTATTTTTCACCCAGTGACCATTGACGAAAAGTCAGGAAAATGTGCACACTTTCTACATTCTGGCAATCTCCTTTTTCTAAAAATCTAAAATTTGGCGCATGAGCGCCCCCAAATGTTAGAAAAATGCATTGAGAGATAGAAAATGGCCCCCTAAAATCGTAGAATGATTAAATTTGGCGCAGAGGTCGATGGTGACAAGAGACGTGAAACATATTATTACGTCACCGCCTTTCGCCCAACCAAATGTCAGCCATATTGGATCAAAGTTTGCTAAACATGACTCGGGAGTTTTTCCAAATGTCGTACTTTTACAACCTCCTCCAGGGGCCCTCAGGGCCCGATTAACCTAACATTTGGTGAGACTCTTCTTCAGGGGCATCAAAAGTTATTCAACTTTTGCTTAAAAAAATGACGTCTTTGTGCAGCGCGGCGAGGGCCGATCATTGCCGCTTGCGGCTATATTAATTATTATTGTTATTATGTATTATTATTATTATTACTGGTATGTATTATTTATTTATATATATTATTTATACTATTATTTTTATTATTATTATTATTTTAAAAAATTCTTCTCGCTCTCTGGTCATGTTTTTTTTGTTAATGTATATTTCAAAAATTAAAAAATAAATCAATAACTGTCATAAAAGAGCATCAGTTGTGTGCAAAGTTGCTCTGCATTTTTGAAATAATGTCACTTTTTGATGACATCACAGAGGGATTCTGCACTACTTCCTGTCACTTTCAACTGCTGTTTGTCAAATGTTCTCCACAAACTGAAACTCGACTGATGAAAATCGATGATCATGATTTACCGACGGGACAAACGCACCAAACGACGTCAGAATCATTGTAAAAACACGAGCGTTTAAACACTGAACAATTTATTCGGGCCTCAAAACTGCTGCCGCGGACACAATAGATGGATACTGTTGTTTGAAAAGTGGAGGAATCGTTTAGTGGAACATGGAGCACTTTAAGTACTTGGATTTCCGGCTGTGCAAAGTTGGTACAGCAGAGGTAAAAGTAGGAGTAGTTGCTTGTGTGGAAATACTTTCACAGTTTTGAATACGAGTATTTAAAAACTGCAAGAGTCAATGATAAAAACGGAGGTAAAACTGTTGAATTTAAAAAGACTTCATTTAGAACGACTCAGACTTAATCATTCTTAATAAACTTGTGCTTTAAGTCTTAGTTCATTGTTTTATTAAAGCCACACTGGAAAAAAGTATTTAAATGATACGTGAATTAAAAAGAGATTGATTTAAGCTGAATTTCTCTTGATTTTAGTACATTTTGACTGACTTTAAATAACATTTGCCAAAGAAACAGGCGCGTTTTGTTATTATTATTATGATTATTATGATTATTATGCTTTTTTTTCTCATTTCAAGTTAGAAAGTGCTTGTTTTCTTTCTCATTTGAAGTGAAAAGCTTGTCAAAACACGCTCAAAACGAGACTTTCCAGCGAGTTTAAGGCGCAGCTCTCGACACTGTCACGGCCCAAACGTGTCTCGCTCACAGGTTGGAATATTTGAGCCCGACAAAAGTACTTCACTAAAGTACTTCACAGTATTTGCAGGAGAATCCACGTTGAAATATTACTTTCTTACCTGTAAAGCCATGAAAGTCCCGTTCAAGTCCCGCTGCAGTCACGCGGGAACGGGGAAAACATTCTCAAGTCTTTTTGTTTTTTGAGCCGTTAATTATCTGCAAATCCTTCCCCAAAACACGGCCTTCAGTCCGCCGGATTTCTGTGCGTTGCCATGGAAATATGAACCATTACTCTTCGCAAAGTCAAAATGTAGATCAAATAGGGAAACGTGCAGAGAACTTCTTCCGCCCAAAAAAAATCCAGCTCGAATTTGTTCAAAGTTGCCCAAAAAGTACGTCGCAAATTGCAGACGAATCAGTCAATTCTGGAGTTTTAAATGAGTTCCTCTGGTCGGTTACTCCGTCGTCAAGCGCGTCGTCAGGGCCGTCCTCAGGGTGGTCCTCAGGGTGTCCTCAGGTGGTCCTCAGGCGTTGTCGTCCGGTGGTCGTCCGGGTGGTGTTCGTCCGGGTGAAGCGGTCTGGTGAGCGTGGTGTCGCTCCGCGCTCTTCTGCTCCTGCTGCAGCTCATGACCGGTCGTTTTGAAACAGATCCTGGTCATGTGACTCTCTCACTTTTTCCTCCTCCTCCTCTCTCCTCTCTCTCCCGCCTCCTCGTTCTCTGCCTCCTCCTCCTCTCTCTCTCTTCTCCGCCCTCCTCCCTCTCTCTCTCTCCCTCCTCCCTCTCCTCTCCTGCTGCCCGCTCTCCTCTCTCTCTCTCATCTCTCCCCTCCCTCGTCCTCTCTCTCTCTGCTCTCTCTCTCTGCCTCCTCCATCCTCTCTCTCGCTCTCTCCTCTCTCTCTCTCTCTCCCGCTCCGCTCCTCTCTGCTCTCCCCTCTCCCTCCTCCTCTCTCTCTCCTCCCGTCCTCCCTCCTCCCTCTCTCCTCTCTCTTCCTCTCTCATCTCTCCCCTCCTGCCCCCTCTCTCCTCTCTCTCGCCGCTCTCGCCCCCCTCCTCTCTCTCTCTCCCTCGTCCCCTCCTCTCCTCTCTCTCTCTCTTCCCTCTCCCCCCTCCTCCTCTCTCTCTCTCTCCTTCTCCCCTCTTCTCTCTCTCTCTCCCTCTCCCCCACTCCCTCTCTCTTCTCTCTCCCCTCCCTCCTCCTACTTCTCCTCTCCCTCTCTCTTCCTATGACTGTCTTATTCTCTCTCTATCACTTTCTATTGCTTCTCTCTTTCTACTTGTCCATTTTCTCCCTTTTTCTCTCTTCTTCCCCTCCCACCACTCCCTTAGATTCTCTCTCTTTCCCGCTCGTGCTCTTTCTCTCTCTTCCTTCCATTTACACACTCCTCCTCTCACTTCCACTTCCCTACTGTGGCTTCTCTCTCTCTCTCGTTCTCTTCCTCCTCTCTCTCTTACTTTTTAGTCTCTTCCTCTCTCTCAGTTCCTCTCTCTTCTATCTCTGCCTCTCTCTCTCTCGTCGTTCTCTTTCCTCCTCTCTCTCTCTCAGTCTTTCCTCCTCCTCTCTCTGCTCGTCTTTCTCTCTCTCCTCCTCTCTACTCTCAGTCTCTTCCTCCTCTCTCTTCTCTGCTCTTCCTCGCTCTCCTCTTTTGCTGCCTTCCTCCTCTCTCTTTAGTCTCTTACCTCTCTCTCGTCTCTTCCTTCAGTCTTCTCTCTCTCTCTCTCTACTCTTCTCTCTCTCTCTCAGTCTCTTCCTCCTCTCTCTCTCTCAGTCTCTTCCTCTCTCTCTCTCTCTGTCTCTCTCTCCTCCTCTCTCTTCCTCCTCTCTCCTCTCTCTCAGTCTCTTCCTCTCTCTCTCTCTCTCTCTCTCTCCTCTCTCTCTCTCGTCCTTCGCTCTCTTCGCTCCTCGTCTCTTCTCTTCATCTTCTCTCCCCATCTCTTCCTCCTCTCTCTCTCATTGTCTCTCCTCTCGCTTCTCTTCCAGTCCTTCCTCCTCTCTCTCCCAAGTCTCTTCCTCACTCTCTCCCCTCTCTTCCTTCCTCTCTCTCTCAGTCTCTTCCTCTTCTCTGCTGTCTCTTCCTCCTCCTCTCTCCATCTCTCCTCATCTCTCCGCGAGTCTCTTCCCCTCTCTCTTCAGTCTCTTCCTCTCTCTCTCTCTGTCTTCCTCCGTCTCTCTCTCCAGTCTCTTCCTCGATCTCTCTCCCAGTCTGCTTCCTCCCTCTTCTCTCAGTCTCTTCCTCTCTCTCTCTCCAGCTCCTTCCTCCATCTCTCTCCCCGTCTCTTCCCTCCTCTCTTCTCAGTCTCTTCCTCTCTCTCTCTCTCCAGTCTCTTCCTCCTCTCTTCCAGTCTCTCGCCCCTCTCCCTCTCTCTCTCTCTCTCTAAAATGCCTGATTAAATACTTATCACTGCACGTTCTCTTCTATATAGTACACTAGGTAGGATTAGGGTCTTGAGTGCTAGAGGGTACTTAGTTACTAGGTATACAAGTACTTATATTACAGTATATAAGTCCCTGCGGTCCACACTTAATTTCCTTCGTCCGTGACTTTCGCAGCCACTGCTCTTCATGTGTCGCGTCTGGACGGCCGCAGGACGACTGTGGCACACATGAAAACCCTCTTCATTTATCATTGAAATCATTGCAAATCATTGAAATCATTGAGAATCATTGAAATCATAGCTGCAATCAAACGTGTTGAACTCACATTTCTCTGTCAGGTCAAGAAACACTTAAACAAAGATATGAAAAACAAGCACCAAATAACAGTTCTGAAAAGGTTCAAAGGGACTTTTCTGGAGCGAGTGTTTGACCAATGAGAGACGTCGTATTAAAGACGCTGTGAACCAAGACGAGCAGCGCCGATCTAGTGACAACTTCATGGCACTTCCAGCAAAAAGCTCAAGTCTCGACTCTATGAAAAAAAAGGGCAACAACAAGACGAAACCAGGTCTGGACCAGGTCTGAATTAGGTCTGAACCAGGTCTAAAAAAAAGACTAAGCCGATGGCTAAAAGCCTCTCACTGGGCCCCTCTTGCATTCGTGCCCTCGCAGTCGGGGTGGGGCCTCTGCAGTCTGGGCCTCTGCAGTCTGGGCCTTCTAGGTGCCCGTCTGCAGTGGGCCTCTGCAGTCTGGGCCCTCATGCACGGTTCTTGGCCATCTGCAGCCTGCCTCCAGGGGCCCTCTGGTCTGGGGCCCTCTGCAGTCTGGGGCCCTCTGCAGTCTGGGCCTCTGCAGCTTGTCTTTACGAGCACAAAAATTATGAATAATTCAAGACAAAATCCGATGACTCCAGAACTCGCGATAACGGTTAGATTTGTGAACAGAAAACTAAATTATGCCACACACACACTGCCCAAACAGGTGGCGCTCCTCGTCCCACCACGTTTGCCAGTACCACAAGGGGGACGCTGTTGATCTGTTTATATCCGCGTGTGAATGGAGCCGTCTCTACTACAGCCCGGGTGTTGTGCTGACACTTTGAACTCACTTTCGTTTGGGCGCAGAGTTCTTGTTTGGCGCAAGAGTTGTGACGCGTTTGACCACGTGGTTTGCAGAAGGATCCGGGTCTTCTGCGCACGAGCTGTCAAAGTGTTTTTCAACGTGAGCTCAAACTCTGACACGATCAAAACCACGGCGTTATCTGTGGATCTAAAGTTGGTCACAGCGCCCTCTAGTGGACACAAGTGTTCTGCCACTGACCTCAGAAGGGCCTTAATTTAGAACAGAATAAATATGTTATGAAATACGTCCTAAGTACGTCATAAATACGTCATAAATACGTCAAATACGTTCATAAAATGTCAAAATAAGGGAATAGTTACCGGCAGGGCTCACATGACTCAAGAACAAACGCATCCTTATTACGATTCTTTTGATCCAGAGATTCCACCTTGCTGTAAAATTCATTCTAAAGGTAAATTAAACCAGGACTGAACCAGGTCTAAACCAGATCTTGTGACAACCAGGTTCTAAACCAGGACTGAACCAGGTTGAACCAGTCTGAACCAGTCTACCAGGTCTGAAACCATGTCTAAAACCAGGTCTAACAGACTGGAAACCAGGTCTAAACCAGGTCTTAAACAGGTCTGAACCAGTCTGAACCAGGTCTAAAACCAGGACTGAACCAGTCTAAACCAGGTTCTGAACCAGGTCTAACCACGTCTGAACCACGCGAACCAGTCTGAACTCAGTCGAACCAGGAAGTGTCGTAAAAAGCCTAGGTCTAAAACCAGGACTGAACATCCAGTGGTCTAAACCAGGTCTTTAACCAGGTCTAACCAGGTCGTAAACCAGGACTCGAACCAGGTCGGAAACCAGGTCTAAACCAGGAGCTGAACCAGGTCCCTGAAAACCTATGGTCTAAACCAGGTCTAACCAGTCTGAAGCCAGGTCTAAGACCCAGAACTGAACCAGGTCTTAAAACCAGGTCTGAAAAACGCAGTTCTGAACTCAGGTCTAAGACCAGGTCTTAAAACCAGACCTGAACCAGGTCTAAACCAGGGTCTAAACCAGGACTAACCAGGTCTGAACCAGGTCTAAAACCCAGCGTCTGAACCAGGTCTGAACCAGTCCGTAACCAGGACTGAACCAAGGTCTAAAACCCAGGTCTTGAACCAGGTCTAAACCCAGGTCTAAACCAGGACAATGAAACCAGGACTGAACCAGGCCTAAACCAGTTTGAACCAGGTCTGAACCAGGTCTAAAACCCAGTCTAAAACCAGGCCTAGATACCCACGCTTGTTGAGAGCCAGGTCTGAACCAGGTCTAAAACACCACGTCTAAACCAAGGTCTGAAACCAGGTCTAAACCTCAGGTACTGAACCCAGGTCTAAAACCAGGTCATAAAACCACCGTCTGAAACCAGGTTCTAAACCAGGATGCCTGAACCAGGTCCAAATAAAACCAGGTCAAACCCAGGTACTGAACCAGGTCTAAACCAGGACTGACCAGGACTGCAACCAGGTACTTAACCAGTCTAAACCAAGGTCTAACCAGGTCTAAACCAGGACTGAACCAGGTCAAACCAGCTCTGAACCCAGGTTCTTAACCATTGTCAGTTAAACCCCAGGGACTGAACCAGCTTCTGAACCACCGGTCTACACCATCGGTTCTAACACCTAGGCCACTAAACGCGAGAATAAGCCAGCTCGAACCAGGTTCTAAAACAGTGACTGAACCAGGTCTACAACTAAAGGACTGAACCACGTCTAAAACCAGTCTATAACCAGGACTGAACCAGCCGTCTAAACCAGTTCTAAAACCATGGTCTAAAACCTAGGCCCTAAATCCAGCTCTGAACCAGGTCTGAACCAGCGTCAAACCAAAGGTCTGAACCAGTCTGAACCAGGTTTTAACCAGGTTCTAAACCAGGTCTAAACCAGGACTAAAAACCAGTTTCTGAACCAGGACTAAACCAAAGTATAAACCAGGTCTAAAACAGGTCTGAACCAGGGACTGAACCAGTCTAAACCAAGTCTAAACCAGGTCTAAACCAAGTCTAAACCAGGACTAAAACCAGGAATAAACCAGCTCTGAACCAGGTCTGAAACAGGTCGGAAACCAGGTTTGAACCAGGAACTGAACCAGTCTAAACCAAGTCTTAAACCAGGTCCAAAACCAGGTCTAAACCAGGTCTAAACCAGTCCGTAAACCAAGTCTAAACCAGGTCTAAACCCAAGTCTAAACCAGTCTAAACCAGGTCTAAACAGGTCTAAACCAGAGGTCTAAACCAAGTCTAAACCAATCTAAACCAAGTCTAAACCAGGACTAAAACAGGGTCTAAACCAAGGTCTAAACCAGGTCCAAACCAGTCTAAACCAGGTCTAAAACCAGGTCTAAAAAACCCAAAGGTCGTTTAAAAAAACCAGATAGTCTAAACCAAGTGTCTAAAAACAGGTTCAAACCAAGGTCTAAAACCAGGTCCAAACCAGGTCTAAACCAGGTCTAAACCAGTCTAAACCAAGTCTAAACCAGGTCTAAACCAAGTCTAAACCAAGTCTAAACCAGTCTTAAACCAGTCTAAACCCAAGTTCTTAAAACCAGGTCTAGAACCAGTCTAAACCAAGTCATAAACCAGGTCTAAACCAAGTCTAAACCAAGTCTAAACCCAGAGTCAACCAAGTCTAAACAAGTCCAAACAGCGTCTTAAAACCAGGTCTAAACCGAAGTCGTAAACCAGGTCCAAACCAAGTGTAAACCAGGTCTAAACCCAGGTCTAACCAGGTCTAAACAGTCCAAAACCAGTCCAAACCAGGTCCAAACCAGTCCAAACCAGGTTCTAAAACCAGGACCTGAACCAGTCTAAACCACTTGTTGTCTTGAGTCCTGCAGCAGTGCCATCGTGGGTCACTCAGGATAATGTATGTTAAATGTGCCTCTGCTCTGAACCGGACTGAACCGGATCTAAACTGGTCCAAGCTGTGGACCGGAGTCAACCCTGAGGACTGGAGTCTACAGGTATATGCCCG
The DNA here is from genome assembly GCA_015082035.1 of Chaenogobius annularis. Classification (NCBI taxonomy): domain Eukaryota; kingdom Metazoa; phylum Chordata; class Actinopteri; order Gobiiformes; family Gobiidae; genus Chaenogobius; species Chaenogobius annularis. Next base: position 140,672 of record BJKM01000141.1, read on the forward strand.
GACCAGGACTCCGGACCCAGGACCTCGGACCAGGACCCGATCCAGTCTCACAGTAATCTCTTTAATCGTTCACTAAAGGTCATATGAAGAAATTACATATTGAGCCCTCGTGTTGTACTTGTACTTAAATACTTCAAATCAATTACTACAGTCGCAGTACAAAGAAGAGTTACTTTCCACGTTGTGTGAGCAAGTGCAGCTGAACATAAACGTGTTCTGTTTCTCACTCAGGGTTGCTCGGCTGTTAAACTCCCTGATGTTTCTCCTCACATCAAGAAGGTTCAGGAGGTTCGACTCCCGGACTCTAAGTTCCTGACCTCAACGCTTCATTAAGTTACTAACCTTCAAATCATGCTGAAAGAAAACTGTACCTGCGATTATTAATCAGGTCTTTGCTCATGCTTTGTTAAGGCTAATTAAGGTTGAGTTGCAGGTCTGTCAAATAAAGCCTGAAAAATCATTAAAAAAAAGATTTCCAATTACATAGACAATATATATCACCAATATTGAAAAGTAACTTCATTTAAAAAGAGCTGCGTTTTCTAATTTTTCTCATGAATCCTGAGCAATTTTGATCAAACTCCAAAGTAAAGTATTTCTTGTGAGGAACTGCCCCGGGATACAGTACATCTAAATAAGGATATTCCTATTACACCTTTGTAATGTATTCAGTTACCTCCCCCAAACACTACTATTACTTTCTACAATTACTTCTGCCACTACTTCTGCTACTACGTATAAACGTCTCTGAACTTGTGCAAACTTTAGTATTTCAGAAGAACTTCATTTTACTACTACTACAACAAACTACTACTGCTGACTACTACTACAACAAACTACTACTGCTACTTACTACTACAACAAACTACTACTGCTTCTGGCAACTACCTGCAACAAACTACCTACACAACAACTACACAACAACTACTAACTACTTCAATCTACTACCTGCCAAACAACAACAACAACAACGTATACTACATGCAACCTATACAGCAACAGCAACCAGCAACGAACACTGACTACTACTACTACCTTGACTACTGCACTACTACTACTACTACTAAACTAGCTATCTACACTACTCTACTACTACCTACTACTCTTACTACTACTACTACAACTACTAACTACTACTACTACTACTACTATATGTGGGTCGACTCTAGGCTTTGTCTTCAGGTCTAAAAACACTAGGTTTTTTACAAGAACGAGAGGAGCGTGTCGTCTGACTTTTGAACATATATTTCCGGTTATATAAATAACAGCACGCTCGTGAACAGCAAATAATTAATGAACACGCAAATAAATAATCCAAAACATCTAAAAAACAATTACCAATTTCCTGGCCAATAAACAAACCACATTACAACCCAACAAAACTGTTAAAGATAAAAAGTAATAAAATAAATAAAAACAAAAACCACACCAGCTCACGTTGGCGTGTTAAAGCCCAGCCAGTCAATAACCAAAAAGCCTACTAAACATTATTTGTCATAGCCGATTGTGCTAAACATAGATCTTTTTTTATTTAATCTTTAAGTCTTCATTACATGTCCTCTGAACGTTCACCAATTATCATCCGTCTTTGCCTTGCCAACACACACTGTGTGAATAATGGCTCCGCCTTCTGAAGCTGCTGACGCCTTGAAGGCTACTTCGTGTTCAGTCTTTTGTTTGAGTGTAAATACCGTCCCCTCTGGGTGTAACTACAGAGGCGTGAACCACGAACCAAGTCGTCACCATGGTCGTTCGCAACCGAGGGAAATCTCGTCAAGGCTGTGTTTTCTTCCGTTTTTTAAAAAAAGTTTTACGACAAAAATCATAAACCTAAAACACAGAACATGACGCACAGAAAGAGAAAATCGAAGGTGAAATAACAAATAAAAAAAATAAAAAATAATAAAAAATATAGTTAATAAATGTCCCATCAAGTTCACGTCCAGTTTAGTCCAGAAGAGGGTTATAACAAAGAGTCAACTAAATTGTGGTTTCTGAAATAAACACACTGAACAAAAAAGGAAGACAAGTAAATATGAACAAGACCAGAAAGGATACAGGAGTTTAAAATGGTGAATTTAATAAAAAATAAAAAGAAACAACATAAAAAAACCTTTCCATTCATATGTGATTTTTCTCCCCATTGTTATCGTATGTCCATTATGATGTCCAGTTCTTCATTGTCAGTGCCATTTGTGCCAGAAGTACGCTCTAAAAAGGTATCCATTAATTGTGTCTGCGGCAGGAAATAAGTTTTGAAGGCCCAGGTACATCATTCTGAAATCCAGTGCGTCTTGCGAAATTTCTGGCCAAAACAGGACAGTCCCAGAAAACATAACAACAGAAATTTTTAAAAAGCTGTTGTGTCATTTATGTGGATTTTGGCTCTTGTTTACAGTCTGGTTGCTAGTAACAGCTGTGAATGACCGTCTAACCTGTGTGTCAGTATTGTGGCTTCGTGTCCAACCCAGGAAGTACGTAGTTAACGAAACTTTACACAAAATGGCGGCGGACAAAACTGGGGACAAACGGGCAAAAAAGTGGTAGTTTAAACCAAGCCGTCGGTATGAGACTTTAAAGCGCCCTCCCTAGCACAGGAATCGGAACGACATCATTGTCCTCGTATAAACGCAGGGTTGCAGGGTTAGTAAGTGTTAAGAGATTTTGCACACAACAAAACTACATCCTATAAAAATGGTTATCCCAAAATAGCTCATTTGTTTAAGTCCTTCATAGTCCTTCACTTCCTGTTATGAGAACTGGATGACATCACAGTACCGGGAATACGTGCCCAGCAAAACCGACTGGGCCAAACTGCATTCACCCTAAAAGCCTAATCATTCAAAATATATGAGAGTGCAACTTATCTGATTTGTTGAATTCATGTTAATGGAGAGTCAAAATAGTTGATGTAAATTCGTGCATAATGAAGCTTTGCCTGGAATGGAGTGTTTCCCTGCGAGTGTGATGTCAATCTTCCTGTCATAAATGAAGCTTACAGATTTTCAACGTTTTGCTCCACAAATGCACTGCCCTCGGGATCGGTCTAAAAACGTGGATCCATTTATGACTGTACGAACAGGTGTATGAAACACACCCAAATAAAGTCACAACGACATTACTTTAGTTCCTTTACTTTGGGTGGGACCATAACACGTTGCGTGGCCCTGCTGCAGGTGAAGTCAACGCTCATAATAGGATGTGGGTTTGTCCTAATAACCCACAGGCGGCTGGAGTTCGTTGTAAGCCGCTGTCTGGACACAGATAAATGTGTTTTAAACCAGGGTACACGCGTTCTGTTCTCATTATCCAAATTCATACGCAGCTTCATGGACCGATTATTGAGTCAACCGTTCACCACTGTTGATGATTTGCGAGACTTTGGTGGCACAAGTGATGACCGTTTTAGTCTACATTTATCTCCAGAGTGCCGAAAAACTGAGTGATGTGGGGGGGGGGGAGAGTCAAGATTTGTATTAATTTTTACATTTATTTTTCAAATTGATGGATCTCCATTTTCTTACATTTAATTTGTTTTCAATTTGAAGAAAAAAAACTGAAAACAATAAAAACAGGAAACATGACCAGGGAGCTACAATAATAATAATAATAATAATAATAATAATAATAATAATAATAATAATAATAATAATAATAATAATAATAAAAAATAGTAGAATAGTAGAAAAATAGTAACGTAAAATTACGACACAAGTCCAACATACAAGTCCGTGTCCGTTTTCAAATTAACGGAGCTCTATTTCTTTTTTTTTTTTTAATTCTACGGTCTTTTCAGAAACAAAAATGGCGGTAATGATTTCACAAACAGAATCGTTACAGACTTCTAATCTGTGCCATTTTATACAATCAATAGTCGCATTTCTTCCTCCAAAGTAACTCAACTAAATAAAATTAAAATGTTCAAGTTCTGCTGTCGACTTGGCACGAGTAAAAGTATAAAGTACGTGAAAAGTATGTACCGTATTAGTTTTAGTAGCGTTTTGTGTTATCGCTTTCATCAATTACAGTGTTTGAAGCAGAATTAAGTTGTTCATTCATTAAACTGCACTCTGTGGTGAGTCAGAGCAGGCCATGTGGTTGGGGACTTTAAATGCAGCTAATTACAATTACATGCTAAATGTGTGCTCAATTAATCGAGTACGTTTGAAAATCAACTGTATTTCTGTGCTGCCCGGTGGTCGAGTGGTTGTCAAGGCTCCACGTGCAGCCGGCCGCAGTGTTCGAATCGAATCCGACTAATTACTGCATGTCTTACCTGATCGCTCATCCCCATTTAACACTCAGCGGTCCTGTCTGATAAAACCTAAAAAATAGAAAAATCTACTCAAAGAAATTAAACAAAGCAACGACAATTATAAACCTCAGGCTGAAATATTTATTAAATCACAACTTTCAAAAGGAATAACATATAAAGATATTCAAAATTTAATAATAATTTATAAAAAAGAAATTGGAAAGAGAAGGTAGCTTTGTTTTGACGGACAAAGAATGGGAACGTCAATGTACATCGCAGTGGGGAAGCACAAAGTCATATGTTTGGGAATTCTGTTGGAAAAGTGTGTTTATTCACCCATTATTCACCAGGAAATGCAGACTTGGAGAGACTGTGGCACCAGGGGGCGAACCACTACAACGTGTTCTGTGACTGTCCTGTCGCTGAGAAATATTGGACAGAAATCAACAAAGAGCTACAGACTGTTTTTGACATTGCCAACTCATTTGATTTGAACTGTATTTGGGCCTCAGAACTCCTGCCACAGACACAATAAATGGATACTTTTGGAACATACTTTTGGCAGCAGGAAAAAAGGCCCAAAATATATAAAAGAATAATAAAAATGGATGACACAAACCTTACCAACGATCAAGGACAAATAAACATAAAAATAATAATAAATAAACAAAACAATACAAAATTAAACAGATTTTTAAAAATAAAATAAATAATAATAATATTTGTTTTAATTTAATAATAAAAAATTAAAACAAAGAAAAAAATGGGTGAAGTGTCTTGCCCAAGGACACAATTAACTATGTACAGAGCTGGATCTAATCACCCACTAGGGCTGTAAAATACACACAAAAGATCATCACATGCACAAGTTCAATCAATAACAACTTCGTACACAGTAAAGTACCCAAAACAAAAGCTAATATTCAAATTGCTCTGAAATATTACAGCATTGTTTTGACCATGGCCTTTATTCTCAGTCACAATCCTGTACAAAGGCTTCCTCCTGCAAAATACATGGAAGAAAAGGATTTAACTTGGTAGTATTTTCATAACTAAACAAGAATGCGCTAAAACAAATTGAAAGAATGAAAAAGACACGTCTGAAAAGAGCAAAAATGCAGATTACAATACGTTTAATGAAGCTTTTTTCCAAGTGCAACTGAATCATTTTAAGTTTTATCATAAAGATAGAAAAGATTTGAGAGTTTATTCTTTAGATGAGACTGGGGTAAATGATTTGAGGACAAAAAAAGGTCAGATCCAAACGCTAATGGTGAAATTATTGCGAACTTATTGCGAATATATATATATATATATATATATATATATATATCTCAGAATCAGAAAGGGTTTATTGCCATTGTCAATGAACAAAATCACAAACATAGAACTTGTCTCTGCCTTAAGGTGCAACATAGAACAATGATCAATAATAAAAACAACATATATTCAATCCAAATGGCATTAAGAAAAAGTTAAAATTACTATAGTATAAAATAAAAACAGGCATTATTATGTCACAGAGAGTTACCGTTAAATATATATAATATATATATATATATATATATATATATATATATAACATATAATAATATAACAATACATACAGTGGGGCCAATAAGCATTGGGCAACTTAAAAAATTTGCAAGTTCATCCATTTAAAAAGACAATAGAGGTTTGTAATGTTCATCAAAAGGAACATCATGCTTTGGGGGGTGGAGAACATCATGCTTTGGGGGTGGGAAACATCATGCTTGGGGGGAACATCATGCTTTGGGGGGTGGAAACATCATGGCTTTTGGGGGTGGAACATCATGCTTTGGGGGTGGGAACTCATGCTTTGGGGGGGGAACATCATGCTTTGCATGCTTTGGGGGTGGGAACATCATGCTTTGGGGGTGGGAACATCATGCTTTGGGGGTGGGAACATCATGCTTTGGGGGTGGGAACATCATGCCGGCAAGATGTATTGAGACATTTTGGGTAAAGACCTCCTTCCCTCGGTCAGAGAATTGAAGATGAAACGTGGCTGAGAACGATCCAAAACACACAGCCAGGAAAACCAAGGAGTGGCTCCGTAAAAAAACATATCGAGGTTCTGGAGTGGCCTAGCCAGTCTCCAGACCTCAACCCAATCGAAAACCTGTGGAGGGGGTTGAAACTCTGTGTTGCCAAGCGACAGCCCTCCAACATCACAGCTCTAGAGAAGATCTGTGCAGAGGAGTGGGCCAAAATACCACCTAAAGTGTGTGAAGACCTGGTCCAGAACCACAGGAACCGTTTGACCTCTGTCATTGCCAACCAAGGCTACATTACAAAGCTGCCCAATACTTATTGCCCACCCATTTTTACTAATAAATTGTTTAAAAATCATGCAAATTGATTCCCTGGATTATTATTATTTTTTTTACATTCCTTCTCTCACACTTGACGTGTTCCATGAGGAACATCACAAACCTCATCTTTTTAAATGGGTGAACTTGCAAGTTTTTAAGTTGCCCAATACTTATTGGGGTGTGTGTGTGTGTGTGTATATATGTAAAATATATATATAAATAAAACAAACACACAGATGGATTATATTTGTGATTTTATTCTGTAGATGAGACAACAGAATAGTATTAGATCTGAAGGTTTATAGTGCAATTCTGACTGTAATTGCATAATACCGCCTCGTTTGAAGGTTTCAGTTACACAAAGAACAAAGAAATAGGCAAAAGTGTCCATAATAACTTGATATTGAACTTGGCATTTTGAAATCTCTCATACGATCAATTTAATTCATTTCGTTCTTTTGTCTTGCTAAAATGTGTGATTTTATTCTTAAAATGAGACAAATGTGTTTCAACACGACGTGAGGACAAGAACCGGACATTTCCAAAACGCACAGTGTGAAATTCTGACAACTATTGCACGATGTGGCCTCAAATGCAAAGTTTGAACGTCCCAAAACGCTGACATGGGCCGTGTTGCTGGGTAAGTCTCAAACGCCCTTGTCCAAAGCCTTGTTCATGACTTTAGTGGCTGTGCACGGTCTCCACGCCACACACACACACACACACACACACTCACTCTCTCACACACACACACACACACACACACACTCTCTCTCACACACACAACACACACCAAATCCAGTATTTTTCCATCAAGTCCTGCGCGCGGGCCCACGTGACGCAGAGGGAGCAGGGAAAACGCTGCGTGCATCCTCCTCGCGCGCCTCTCCTCGGCTCGCGCGGCCGCCGTCCCTAATCCAGACAAATGCACACGAATGTCCCGGTGCCGCTCATGTGGTCACGTCATATTTATAAAGTCCACGGTCCGCTTTGACGCCGCTGAAACCGAATCTTGTGCCGCGCGGGTCGCTTTCCCTAACCTCGTGCGCACATGACAGAGTAAACCACTCCCACTCGTGGCTGGTGGAAAATTACCAGCTTTACAAGCAACAGGCAAGTGAGCGGCGGAGGCTGCGCCGCCCGTGCACCGGCCGCGCGAGCCGTCTCCTTTACGGATACGGACTATATTTAAAGTCACGGAGAGAGACACGCGGGGCTAAAGTGCTTTAAACCGCCATGTCCGCGTGTGTGCTTCAAAGTCAGGCGTTGTGCCGTGATAAGGCGCAGGTTCACCGCGCACAGACATAATAAAAGTGTGCCGCGGCGGAGGATTGCGCTCTGCTAAGCGGAGTCCATTCTGAAGCGGAGTCTGCCCTCTTTCCTCTGCGGGCGGAGCAGCCGCGTGGGCGCTTGAGCGAGTTGAAAATGACTGACGTGCGTTTTGACCAATCACGACCCCGATGAGGAGTACCCGCTCACAGCTCGGCCAATCAGAGGGCTCCGAGGGCGGGGCCTCAGTCCAAACTTTCCGCGGCGCCATCGGCGGAAAACTAAACCGAGATGGAATCTCCCAGTCTGAACCGGTTTCAACCGGTTAAGAGCGAGAGCTTCAGCGCAACGAGCCACAGCCTCCGCACCGCCCGCGGAAAAAACAACATTAAACACTTGAATTACACCTACTTTGATTCGTAAAATGTATCGGAGGGACATATTCCGACCGTAACCGCAGTTTGGGATCCATAACCCGCGGACATCCTCAGACTGGAGCTGGACTCAGGCAAAACAACGCTGCGAAATTGGAATAATTTTCTGTGATCAACTCTTTCCTCACCTGCTCCCGGTTTGCTCCCGGTGTTTGCTCACGGCGTTTATTCGCGCTGTGTGGACTTTCCCGTGGATCCGCTCTTTTCTGTCAGAGCCGTGGACTTTAGGTAGGTCCAGGACCACGCTGCTGTCATCACTGTTTTCATTTCTCTGCCAATTCCCCGTAACAAACGTGTGCGTTAACGGGCGCATTAACGTGCATCCACCGTCCCGTCGCCTTTGGACGGACGTGCAAATGTGCATCGCGAGGTTATCTTTAAATAGCTGATGTTTGCGTCTGTTGAGGACTTTTCAAGGATTAGCAAAAGCTGTCAATTAAAAAGTGCCGTAACTTTTGCAAGCTAACGGATGCTAACGCGGCACTTGACGCCGTGCATTCGCCTCATTACGCGTTCGAAAGTGCACGTTTCATGTCGCTTTTACGCCACTTGACATCCTCTCGTACGTGCGGTGTTGACGCTGCTAGGCTAACTGTTCGGGCTGAAGTAGCATTTGTCATCGCCAAACTAGCAACGCGGGCTAATCCGTGCGGCGTTTGGGCAACTTTGTGCGCGTTGTAAGCCCTGAAACGCGTGCAGAAACGGCGATAATCGTGCGCGCAGGTGGGTGGGTGTGTGTGTGTGTGTGTGTGTGTGTGTGTGTGTGTGTGTGTGTGTGTGTGTGTGTGTGCGCGCGCGCGCGCGCTGGTTCGGTCGGTGGGAGTGGTACGAGTCGCCAATGGTGGAGCACATGTCGAGTGTTTGCGAGCGCGACGCCTCCGGAGCGAGCGCGTGCGGGGGGCGGAGTTAAAGGGACGCGACACTGTTTTGGAAATGCGAACGCGTCACGGAGCCAAACGGGGCCAAAAAGAGCACACAATCACACGTTTTTTTTTGTTTTTTTTTCACCGAGCGTGTTGGAATTGCTTTGGAAATGCGCAAAAATGACAGTGTCGAGAGAATCGTTAGAGTCATTATGCACAACGTGTCTGTCTTCTTTTTTTAATGACTATGATGTGGTAAATCTGCACGTTTGTTGTCCGTTTTATGGTCTGTTCAAGTTTTGTGCGATATCTGAACCGCGACACACATTTGAGCACGTTCAAGCGAAAATAACTGAATAATCACTCGTCGATTTGAACAAAATGGCAGATTGTCAGAGAATGAGATCACAATTTGATTTTTATTTTTTTTTTTACCATATTACACACACTGATCAGAGCAATTCATTTAATTTTTCTTTTATTATTATATTTTATTTCACATTTTTAATAACAAAAAAAATTATATATATATTATCACAACATTTTCTGGTGTGTTTTTGTTAAGAAAACGTTAAATGCATTTATAATTGTGCGATCTGTTCAAAATGGCAATTACAACTAAAGGTGAGAAATTAATCATTTCGATAATATTGTGAATGTTTTTGACGAGCGATGCAAAATTTGAATATTGAGTTTATTGTTTATAGTAAAAAAATAAATAAAAAAAATTAAAAGCTACAAAAAGCTGAATATAAACTTAAATTAATAAAACATTTTGGTAAACTTCCATAAAAAGAGTAAAAGGTGATATTTCTGCACTTAACTGACAGACATCTCACATTTGTCTGATATTTAAACCTAAACTAATACGTTAATACCACAATACTTAGGGCGAAACGCTTTTTAAATTTATTTTTTCCTCATTTTTTCCGTTTTTGATTCAGTTTAAAAAAAAAAAAAAAAAAAAAAAAAAAAAATCTTTATTAATTTCATGACCATTTTAAAAGACAATCATTTAACCCAAAAAAAAAAGAGTCAGATTTCTTCCTCCAAAGTCTGACTTCTGCGTCAAAGGGTTGGCTGTGGACAACTCGGTTTAAAAAGATCCGAGCTGATCAGAAATGACAGAATCTTGATTAATATTGTATTAATTGCACATTACGCAGTTGTTCAGTTTTAGCTCTTTTTTTTTCTTTCTTCTTTCAGATTTTTGAGAAAGAAATGTGACTGTTGTTTGTTGCATGGGAGTTTGTGAACGTTTATATTTTTAATGAGACTAAAGAAAATCATCACAATTGTTATTAATCAACATGAGGTAAAAGATTGTGATACTTTTTTGTCATATTTTCCAGCCTTAATCTTGTGTTTCGGAAAGAGAAAACTCATCTTCTTGTGTTTTTGTGGTTTCTGATCGTGTGATAGTTTTCATGACGTGGTGGTTGTTTCTTTGAGCCGATGTTTGTCTTGCTGTTGTAGCAGATAATCCATTTTGGGATATAACATTCGTTGCATCATTGTATAAACATGCAGCCATGTTTTTTTTTTAGCCTAATCAATAATCTTCTATTTCCATCCGTGGATCAATGAGGACTAATAATCCCCTGTGTATGTAGTATGTAGCATGTAGCATATAGCATGTAGTATATCATCCAGCCGTACATGTAAACATATTTCAGTATATTTTTAGTATCCTTAATAATACTTTCAGAAAGAACGGCCGCAGCAAATGCTTTTTTTGAGACTCCAAAATATGGACTTTGCATCAATCTCAAAACCCTCTATTTCGGATATTTGAGAAATAGTGAATTAAATTGACTATATCTTATTTTTACTGTCTTAAAAAGTGAAAACGGATCATTCTAAAGCTCTTCACAGCTCCTCATGTATCGCTCACTTTCCTCATGCATTCTGAGCATCCTAAATTTTCACCACGATGAGTTTATAAGCACTTTTCACGAGTCCCCAGCGCGAGTTTTGGCGTCCCGGGTGACGCTAACAAACATTAGCATGCTAACGACGCGCTTCCTGCTTCTCAGAGATTAAAACGCTGTATATTTAGACGCAGAGAACGCGCCTGTGGTCTCATTTTCACCCGGATAAACGCTTTTGCTTTATCACGTGCAAAAAAAATGGAGTACACGAAGTATTTCTGTTTGTCACGAGTCATGCTCAGCCCCTTTTTAAGTTCTGTTAACGCGACATGCTAACGCGACATGCTAACTCCGACCGTTCAAATCGCAAGCCCGCTAACTGCTCTTGGATAAACAACTGCTCGGCCCGTTATCTCCTCCTCCTCCTCCTGATTGGGCGATCCAGCGCCGCAGACTCCGCCTCCTTCGGCACGACGAGCATGAGTCGTTTTGACAGGTGGCGTCTGCGTATCCTCCGGTCTCGTGCGACGCCGCGGTGTGGACACGCACTCGACACCAGAGCGACCGGCCCGCGGCACCTTTTGTGGTCGCACTTTAAAGAGCGCGCGCCCAACCGCACACACGACAAAAGCCTCGGTTCATTCATGACTTTTGTTTAGATCATATTTCATCAGAAGTTTCAGAAGTCCAAAGGGTTTGAATGCGTAGACCTGGACAGTTTACCGTTTCATTATTGAACAGTTGAAGCCGATTTCGTCAGTTTATGTGGAAGAACTTCAAAACGGCGTGAAAGTGACGGGGTTTTCTTGCATTTGTCCGGTCGACTCTTCACATAGATCCTTTGTCAACACGACGGACGGCTCCTGTATCACACGCCGTCGGTTGAGAAATACGTTTTGAAATCGTGTCGTAAGCGCAACAAAAAAAAAAAAGAAGAGAATGACTTGTTGAAAGATGTTGACCCAGTTTTTGGTAACGAGCCGACTCTGGGTTTCTCATGGGTTTCTCAATCTGCGGGATGGGTATGGGTGTGGTGCCAGCAGGTGGAGCTGCTCGTTTTTTAGGCCCAAACGCTTCAGGTTTAGAGTTGGGTTTTTATTGTGTTTTTGACTTTATTCAAACTGTTTTCTTGCTCAGGTTGTGGCCCAGATTTCGCTCGTGGGCCACTGCCATAATCCTGGTTTAGTCTTAGTTTTTTTTCACGTGTGTTTCAACGTTTATCTGTTTGACCTTTGACCTGTGAATGTGTGGAAATGGCATTGCTGTTTATTACCGCTGCAAAGGTCAAATGAAAGGTAACGCTTTCTGGCCCAGTGGTTTTAATTTGACATGAAGCTATAGCATGAAATGGGAAGAGAGAGGGCAAGGACATTCAGCAAACATAAGAGTTGGGCGAGATGACGAAAAAAAATAATTCCTTGATTTTATTTAGTTTTTTCTTGGTAAAAACTGGTAAAAAGTCTTTCGATATTCATTTCCAGAGCATAAACAAGTCAAACAAAAAGTCTAATTTCTCCCTCCAGAGTCTGAGTTTTGAGACTCTAAAACACACAAAAAGACCTTTTTTACAACAACAAAGACAGTGACGGTATTCAATAAAAACGTCAAAAATGATAATACATTTCTGATATTTCCTCAATAATACACTCGATTGGTAATTATTCTTCATTTACACGCCTTCACTCACCATATTTCAACCTTTTTATTTGGTTTTTGGTTACTTTTCTGAGCATTTTTGGAGGAAAAAGTCGGATTTCTAAGCTATAGTTCTGGATAACTTTCCCTTTTATGTCACAATACACATCATAAATCATCATCAACCTTTACGAGTTCAAAGTAAAAACAAAATATTGCGTTGTCGTTGCACACATTTGATGGTATCGTTTTGTGAGCAGGATTTAACATGTTTGTGATCAGAACATGGAACAGTCGAGTCTGATCACGCTCAGCAGAACATTATACAACACGCTAACAGTTAAATGAACACATGAATCACGTTTAAGACCACTTTTGGACGACGACTTTGGTAATTCGTGCTCTCTTCAATCGTGGAAAACTATTTTAAAAGTTCGGATTAATCTGATTTCTAACGACCGCAGAGGATGCAAAGACACAAATATTGTAATAAAAAGAAGAAAAGCAACTTGAAGATTTATATAAAGTTGTTAACAACGTCGCAATAGTTGTTTTCGTGCGTACGTCGGTTTAAAATGAACAAACGTGCAGCGCTGTCTTTCGAATAAAGCAATATTTCTTCATTTTTATGGTAAATTCGACGGTCCGTTGGGGCTGCAATGATTAATCGGAATAATTGATGATTTAAATTCAGCATATTTTGATAAACGGTGGCCGATACCTGAACTGTACGGATTCTAAAACGAATGCTTCAAGAGAGAGTTTCAAGAATGAACAATTTAGGATTTTCATAGTTAAAAAATCATGGATGGTGGTGCTAAATTTGGTGATACAGTATCGATATTCGTGGGCTGCTGTATCGATATATCGCCATGAGTCATTTTTTTTGGTATAATACAGTTTTGTCGCTCGTTTAAACAGCCGTGTTTCATTGTGAGAAAAAACTTTAAAATGTGTTGGGTTCTCTAAAAAATAATAAATAATTGTGATATATATATTGTAGAATATCTGGGGCGAAATATATTGATTATCGCAAAATCGCCATGTTATCGCCACGTTTGAGGACTTTTCCCGTTCAAACGATGCATTACTTTGTGAAACCCGTGGATACGCATTGTCGTCAGCATGTTTATACCTTTTATCAGCTGGAAAATATGTTTGTAAAAATGTCAATTAAAACAGAGTTGAACAAGTTGACTACTATATAATCGTAAATTGCAGTCCTAAACTCTAATCGTGTTTTAAATTTTTTTTTTATCACCATACTTGACATTTAGCTTGACATTTCAGACCGATAATACACCCTAAAGCCCCGTTCGAACCGGATTAGTTTTACCTTGGGACGTCTTTAACTTAAAGGCGGTATCCTGGAGTCTCATTTATGAAGCGTTCGTACAAAAATGTTTGCGTACGTGTGTTTCTACGTTAAGTTTGTGGTTTATATAAAGAAAACTTGACACAGAAATGAGTCAAAAACGGTCCAAAAACTAAGATTGGCTAAATGGAACGAGAAGTTTGAAGGCGTTTTTAGTAAATCCAGACGTGGACGCTTCGAACGGGACGAGAAAAAAAGACGACGTTCGTAATTATTACAGTTTACCAGAGAACTAATCCCGTCCGATGAGGGGCTTAAATTGTCCTCGGAATCGTTTCAAAAAAAGATATATTTGTTATCCAACCACTATCCAAACATTTCCAAACCGCCATTGTTTTTTGTTTTTTTCGCTTTGATCTTCTTGACTTCGGCAGCTCTTTTTCATTGTACATTTCTTTTCGCTCCATTCAAAAAAAAAAAAATAAAAAGCAACAAAACAAGCAGCAAAAGAACCGCTTTCGCCAATGATTTGTGATAATTCCTAATAATAATTGACGAAAACACGGCGAGTCAAGCCAAGGTCGAACGAGCCGCTCGGCCTTCTGCAGTCAATACGCGAGGTTTTAATGTGTCACAAAAGCATTTATGAATAAAACCAAGGCCGAGCGAGATGCATTTCAATCCAGTCCAAATCAAAGCCATTCATTCATTCAAAACCTGTTAAAGTGACACATGGATGTTTACGACTGACTCATTTTGACTTTATTTGCTGTGTTTATACCTGTTGTACGCATAAATGAAAGGTCGAAATGACAGGAAGTGACATCACACCAGGGAAACTCATTCCAGACAAAGTTTATGCAGAATTTACACAAAATAAAGGACTTTTTTTTTTTTTTTTTTTTTTTGACATTCTAAATATTAATTGAACAAAATAAAGTTGCTCTTGTATATTTTTACTTGTCAAATAATAATAATGAAAAAATTGACATTAGAAGAGTTTTGGCCCAGTGTTTGCTAGGTAACTTCCTACTGTGATGTCATCAATTACAAACAGGAAGTAAAATTATAAACCTAAAAAATGATCTATTCTGTGATAACATTTGTATAATTTTTAGCACATTTTTAATATATAAAACTTAACTGCGTTTTAGTTCAATGAGTTGAGCGACCTGTAGGGGGCGCTTTAGCCCTGTATTTCAACTTTCTCCCCCATGTTACGTAACTTTTCTGGTGGGAGATGTTGTATCTTTGCCTGGAGCGTTCCACGGCACGGCACTAAAACGGATCTATCTCGCGGATTCTTTCCTGCTGCCAAAAGTATGTTCCAAAAAGTATCCATTTCCTGTGTCCATGGCAGGTGTTTAGAAGCCCAAGTCCATAGTTCTGAAATCAAGTGAGATGATGGCGTCTAAGAGAGTACTGTCAGAACACGTGGTAGCGGTTCGCCTCCTGGTGCCACAGTCTCTCCAACAGTCTGCATTACCTTGGGAATAATGAGCACTTTGACACGTGTTATGGAGAAACGTGACACATTTTTCCAACAGAATTCCCTCCAATGTGATTTTTGTGATTCTGAGATGTTCCCATTCTTCATCTGTCAAAACAAAGTTACCTCCTCTTTCACTTTTAATTTTGAGAAATAAAGAAGAAATATTCATACTTTTATATATAATTTAGATATTATTCCCCTTGAAAGTCTGATTTATAATACATATTTTAACGAGGAAATAAAATAATGATAACCCTCCAACTGAAATAACGATATTTTCACAAAGCGTCAAAATGTGCTTTATAAAGTGCCTTGGTTCAAGTTTCGCAAAAATTGAAAATGTACAAAAAAAACGTGACCTCAAAAGTGCAGAAATATCACTTTACGCTCTTGTTTGGGAGATGATGCTAAATGCTTTTTATTTTATTATTAGACTAAAACACAACAATTTGACCTTTTTAGAACAAAAACTGTGTCATTATTATCAAAATGTCCAAAATAATTCAGATTTTCATCACTAATGCATTTGATTTGTAAATATTCTCTTTCTATTATTACATCTAAATCT
This sequence comes from Chaenogobius annularis, assembly GCA_015082035.1. NCBI lineage: Eukaryota > Metazoa > Chordata > Actinopteri > Gobiiformes > Gobiidae > Chaenogobius > Chaenogobius annularis. The sequence goes on from BJKM01000141.1 coordinate 156,710, forward strand.
TTATTTGGTTAAAAATGTCTCATTTTACAACAGAATTCATCGTTTTACTCATCGACCACTACAAAAACCATCAGTTGCAGCTGAAGAAAAGACTTTTTTTAAGGTGTAACTTTTTTGAGCATTTTTAGAGAGAAAAAAAGAGGAGTTTAGTCTTTGTCTTTGTGTTTTTATAAATAAAGTGGATTTAGATTTATTCATAGAAGATTGTAGGGCAGGTTTTATACATGAAAAGACGAGATCTTGTCATTGTTGGTAAAAGACTTAAACAATTGCGTTTGTCTGCGTTTTGCTCATTTGAATGTCGATTGTAAAATTAATTTTTTCAAACGCACAAAATGTTCAATATTTCCAAAGCTAGTCACATAAATTTGTACCTGTTTTGAAGGGCGACCAGTGCACAAAATGTGAAATCTAGTGCCATTACATTACAGTCAGTTTTTTTTTTTCTTAATTTTTTTTACCTTTTTTTTAAAAAATTTTTTAATTTTTTTTTTTAAATTTTTTTTGCGTCGTGTTTTGAAGGAAGCTTGCTCAATAACACGCTTCTTATCGGACGACACCTTTGCACAGTTTCCTCTCAAATAAAGGCAGCAATTTCCTTTTCGAAAATAAAACCTTTTTAAAAAAAAATAATAATAATAAATCGCTTATGAATTACAGACATTGAACGAACTTTGAACCGTTTGTGGTCACATTTTTTCTTTGCGTTATCGGTCACATGTTTTTGGTCCTGGTCGTGTCCGTGTTATTAAACCGTCGGCGGTCGCAGAGCTGCAGCCGTTGTTTTCCGATCGTCCCGTTCTCTTCGTGTTGTTTTGTGCCTCAGCTGTTCGACTCGTTCTAACCTCTGCACACAACCTCCTCCCCCTTTTCCCTCCCCCTTTTCTCTCCCCCTTTTTCCCTCTCTCTCTCTCTCTCTCTCTCCCCCTCTTTTTTAATTGCTTTTCTTCCTTTCTATCTCTCACCCTCCTCCTCTTCTCTCTCTCTTCTGTCCTCTTTGTCCTCTCTTACTTTTCTCCTCTTTCTCACCTCTTCTCTCGCTTCTCTCTCTTACTTCTGTTATCTCTCCTTTTTATTTTTCTCCTCTTGCTCCTCTCTTCTCTTACTTCTCTGTCCTCCATCTCTCTCTCTCTTCTGTTATCCTTCTCTCTCTCTCTCTCCTGTCCTCTTTGTCCTCACCTCTTGTCTCTCTTCTCTCTTCTGTTATCTTTCCCTTTTTTATTTTTCTCCTCTTCTCTTACTTCTCTGTCCTCCTTCTCTCTTCTCCCCCTCCCTCCATCTCTCTCTCTCTCTTTCTGTTATCATTCTCTTCTCTCATTTCTCTCTCTCCACTTGCTCCTCTCTCCCCCCTCTATCGCTCTCTCTCTCCCCCCCCCTCTCTCTCTCTTCACAGAGCTCTATGCCAGCAGTTATGACAATGTTAGCGGACCATGCAGCACAGCAGCTGCTGGACTTCAACCAGAAACTGGACATCAACCTCCTGGATAATGTGGTCAACTGTTTGTACCATGGCGTCGGGCCACAGGTAGGGGGCGCTGCATCTATGTATATAAACAGCTGCATAAATGGGGTTGGGCAGTTCCTAAATACATGGACCGAAAATGCGTATTTACCAGAGCTGCAGCCAACTGTCCGGAGCCTGTCCAGAGCCTGTCCAGAGCCTGTCCAGAGCCTGTCCAGGGCCTGTCCAGAGCCTGTCCTGAGCCTGTCCAGGGCCTGTCCAGAGCCGGGCCTGTCCTGAGCCTGTCCTGATCCTGTCCAGGGCCGTTCCAGAGCTGGGCCTGTCCTGAGCCAGTCCAGGGCCTGTCCAGGGCCTGTCCAGAGCAGTCTGTCCAGGGCCTGTCCTGAGCCTGTCCAGGGCCTGTCCAGAGCCGGGCCTGTCCTGAGCCAGTCCAGGGCCTGTCCAGAGCCTGTCCAGAGCCTGTCCAGAGCCGGGCCTGTCCTGAGCCAGTCCAGGGCCTGTCCAGGGCCTGTCCAGAGCCGGGCCTGTCCTGAGCCAGTCCAGGGCCTGTCCAGGGCCTGTCCAGAGCAGGTTCTGTCCTGAGCCTGTCCAGGGCCTGTCCTGAGCCTGTCCAGGGCCTGTCCTTTTGAAGCCCTAATCACAATCATGTATTTTCCCCAAATCATTCCCCAATTAGAAACATTTACAGAACTGATGCATTGATTGTCACTATTTCTATGAGCAAATGTTTATTTTTGACCATATATATTATATCAGAGTCACGATAACGTGAGGATTTGGATTAGGATTGAGTTCATGTTTAGGATTAGAGCTACAGGACGTGGAACGTTAGAATTAGACAATATATTATAGTCAATATAGTATATCACAATCAGGGTAAAATAAGAGCTAGGATGCAGAACTTTTAGGGAGTCTCGAATTTACATCAGTCAATGCTAGTTTTGTTTTAGCAGTTAAATGTTGAGTTTTTTATTGTAAAAATAAACGCGTTTAAAGAGAGGAAGTTGTGGTTTGTAAGTGTTGCCGAAGTAAGACTAAAGTTTGTACAGAAACAAAACTCAAACTGAGCCTGTACGATTTGGGAAAAACATCTTATTATATGCAATTTATGTTGCTATTTATGTTTTAATAAATATCAGAACCTCAATTACAAATGGTGGTTGCAGCATTGGGAAAAAAAAAAATCAGATGTCATCACAAACGGAAACAATTTGTGCAGATATGAACCAGAGTTAGCAGTTTTTATGCAGAATTGGAAACATTTAGTAGTTTCTGGAGGAAATTAGAGCACTTTTTGCTAATTGCGTCCATTCACATTTCGATGAATGTCTCAGCCCTGACTCAAACTCTCTTGCAGCAGAGAATGGCGCAGGACGTGCTGACACACCTGAAGGAGCATCCAGACGCCTGGACGCGGGTCGACACCATCCTGGAGTTCTCCCAGAACATGAACACCAAAGTAAGGCTCCAGTTTACGCTCTGCACTGCTCTCCACCTGTCTGCTCGGAGGAGGAACTGCAGGATGAACGAGCCAATGCGTCACTCGGAGTTCCACTGCGAATCTTTCTGAAAATAAGCCGTTAACATTTTTGGAACATATGGAACTCGATTTAATTAAATAAAAATTAGGCCAGGAATATTGTAAACAGTGCTTTTAGTTGGGCGTGTATCCAGGCGCTCGACAACTTCATACATTATTCGTTCACTCACGACTCGATGGTTGTAAACTACTTCCCAATGACACAGTGACTGTTTACATTAGGCCTGTGGTCGACTGTGTGTTGAAAAATCGATAACACGACTCTCAAAATGATTAGGATCTCACACAAAAACGACCAGATACAGACAAATGAACTGCAAGTAAAACGTCAGAAAAAATGTCCAATCATTCCTGGAACTCACTCACTACATTCTTCTTTCTGCCGCTGTGCAAAGAAATCCATATAATCCAAATAAAATAATCGATAATCGTGATTATTCAGGACACAATACAATCGTAACAAGTTAAAAATCATTACCGTGAACATTTCAGAAGCAGAAATAAGTTATTCACATTCATGCTACATTCAAAAAAAGTAAATGTAAAGTGCTTGTTTATTTGGCCGATTGTTGAATTGGAAAGTTTTTTGTAAATTTGTGACGATGTGAATACACGTGAAGTTGTTTCATGGTGGCATGACAGAGTGAATAATCGATTTAAAATAATTTGTTGAATGCCGGGAACGAAGGCATCCAGCTCGTGTTTTAACATCGAACACTCTAGATGATTGTGCATATGAACGTTAAAATCACCAGGTAATAAATGAACTATTTCTATTTGAAAACACTTCCTCCAGTTCCTCTTCGCAGTTCTGGTGCCGTTTTTGCTTTGCTCCTTTTTAACACAAGATATTATGACAAATGTATGCGCTGATGTGTGATCCGTTGCTTTAATTTTGTAGCTTTATATTTGACAATTTGCCAAAAAACAATTGGGACTTTAGCGGCAAAGAGATAAGGTAAAGACGTTGAATTTTACATTCATTGAATTTCTTTTTTAAGTAAAGAAAAGTGCATTTTTTTCCAGCACAATTTGGCTTATTCTTTCAATGATTCCAATGCAATGTACTGCTCTGAATGATATTAATCTCCATGTTATTATGTTTGTAGCCTGTAATAGGAAGAATCGTCTTGGCTCTGCTAGGCTTTGGCGGCAGGCCTCCACAAGGTCTACCCTTTTAAATTCCCTTTGACTCGATTCTGTTCATGCGTTTCTATGCGTTTCTATTGCATCTGTTTCACTGAACACAGAGAGACAGACGTTCACCTGTAGGGATCATGGCTACCTTTTTACCTTTCATTTCACTTTCCCTCATTCTTTTTTCTTTTTCTTTTCTTTATTACCGTCCTCCCTCTGGGCCGGCTCACACGTCCACTAAGACCAGGGATCGTGTTGGATTCTGTTCCAGCAGACGGACTATTGACAATCGGACAAAATATGGCTGATAGGGCAGATAATGTCAAGTCCACGTGACACATAAGCCTGCACTTTTTAGTCAAACAAAGTGAATATGACGATTTTTAAGATTTTAACAAACATTTGACCAGTTTTTCTCAATTTTGTTTCGTTTATACTCACTTCCAGTAAATATGACATAGGCAGAGGTAATTCCACAACTGTTACTTAGCAACCAGATTGTAAACAAGAGCCAAAGTCCATTTAAATCATACAATAATTATGATTTAACAAATAATTACGCCTGACAACACCTTTATTTTGTTAAATAATTGTTTAAACTGTCGCGTGCAACTTTCATCTGCATTTTTTATATAATGGCGCATTTTGATGACATCACAGAGGGATTCGGCACTACTTCCTGTAATTTTTCAACATTTATTCGTCACATTTTCTTCACACACTGCCACTCGACTGATGTAAAACTTTGATAATTATTCACCACTGGAACGAACTCGCCAAAAGACGTCAGACTTAGAAAAACATGAGAACCTGTCGTATGGACTTTAATCTGGAAAAACACGTAGTAGTTTAATGCACAGACAACATTGAGTAACAGGACATGCTTGTGCCAGAGTTTACGGCCCCTGGACAGGTCAAAAAAGGCGTTCATGCCAATAAAATACAATAAATGTACATATTTTAAGTATATTAATACAATCACTCATGCAGTCATTCATTTAGTTAAACTAGTCCCACTCAAAAACACACAATATTTACATAGATACAATTGATAACAGTCTTATCGACTAATAAAATAATTGTATTTACATCATTTTAATCGTAAACTGAAGAGCTTTTATCACAAAAACAGCTAAAATACAAAAACAATAAATAATGGCCACACCAAAACTGGGTCTAAACTCAGAACTAAACCCGGACTGGACCGTAACGTTACCAATTTTTAAAGCATAAGTCAGTACATTTTGATCCTGACACTTATTGAAATGTAATTACTGATGGATATGAATGAAATCTGTCCAACACGAACTAGTAAATGAACGAGTAATTACTTACAAATGTCGCTCCTGTTATTGTCATTCCCCAGACCAGTTTGAGGTCGGCCTCAGTAAGGCTCAGTTGGATTTGATTCTCTCTTTTTCTTCCTGCCATGCTTTTACTTTGAAACTCTTCGATGATCCCTACAGATGACGGACTTCCCCTTTTTATGTAGATGCAGTATCTAATTCATTTCGATTACTGTATGTACTGTAGAACGTCCCAAACTCAAATAGGTGTAAATCGTGGCTTGTCCTGCTGTTCCTTCGATCTGGGTCAAATTTAGTCGTGCGGCCCGCTCATAAAAGGTTGGGTATTGAAGGACACGCCCACTTCCAGGTTCCAGAAGGAAATTGCTTAAAAACCATCACATTAAAAGCTTGTTTGGAGCTAATCGACGAAACACGCGGCGACTCATGACCGCGAGACACGTACTTTTATTCCAAATCTGTAAAACGTCGCGAACCTCTCAGTTATTTGGCCACATTTTAATCGTGAAGTGTTTTACTGGACCGTATCCGGCACATTGCTGGTTGGCGCCTTTTTAAGTTTCACTTTTCCAAAGGTCAGTGTGGAAAAACGAGTGAGACATTTACTTCTGAACGACTTCTCGGCGAGCTCCAATAAACACGATTATTACTCGTCGACACATTTTTTCAGTATTTATCGTACGTACTTTTTAGCAGCAGCCATTTTTTATATTTTCTTAGCATTTGAGCACGAGAAAGTTGAATAATTAAAATATTTGATGCACCATTTAATTTATTTATCTTTATTTATTCAGGAAAAGCCAGATATTAAAGATTAAAAACAGGCGCAGTTGAAACTAAATCTCCATCAACAAATTATTATCGTGTTTTTCTGTTTTTTTAATTCTGTTTTTCTATTTTTTCTATTCTTTTCTTTGTGAAAAAGTCGGGCGTTACCGCTTTACTCAGGACTCATCTTTGTCAAGATAATCACAGTGAAACGCTTAATTTGCTTTAATCAAACGTTCTGAATATAAAAGTAATGATATTGTCACATAAACACTGATTTAAAAAAAAAAAAGTACTTTATATGTAATTTTCCTTTTTTTGTGTGCGTATAGATTGAGGTAAAATTATTCATTGTTGCCACGTACATTTTTCACAAATATTCGTTTTTAGCTGTTACAAATATAATGTGAAACCTGAATAATCACGATTGTTGAGTGACAGAATAATCTTGCCGTACCTCTCTGAAGCGGTTCGTTCGACTCTTTATTTGCTAAATAAAAATGACTTAAGACCCAGACGATTTAGGTCGACTACGCGACACTCTCCTCGGAACCGGAGCTCAATACACAATCTTTTGCGGCCAGTTCATTCGCCCAACCGGAACGCCAAACCCACATCCTCGCGTAGTTCGATCCAATTCGGCGAGATTGTTGTAAGAAACAGCAGGACACACCGGGTTACTACTCTCAGATCCCGAAAAAAACGAAACCAGTTCATCTCCAAAATGTGCATGAAGGATGTGGTTTAGTCTTTATTCGAGGCTGGTCCACTTCATTCTGTTTTGGTTTGTATTAAAGATAATGTCACCGTGATAATTTGTGATAATGTGTTGTTGTTGTTGTTGTTTTTAAATGCTGGATTTGGGTTTAGTTCTAACGCTGCTCTGTGTCGGCCTGTTACAGTACTATGCCCTTCAGATTCTGGAAACTGTTATCAAAACAAGATGGAAGATCCTCCCCAGGAATCAGTGCGAAGGCAAGTACCGCGCGGGTTCTTTTTCCCTTCTCACGTAGTTTGGTACTTTCCTGTCGACGTGGACGAAACGTGCCGCTGGAAACGCATCGAACACAATTAGATTTCAGATTTGACTCAACATTGTGCCCGTTTGACCCCAGTTGGAACCATTTGTGTGACGTTTATAGTCGTACTTCCTGGTTGGACATGGGTAGAAGTCATTCCGCAGCTGTTACCTAGCAACCAATCCACATAAATGACACAACAGTTCTGATCTGACACACAGTAATACCATAGAACGCCTTTATTTTGTCCAGACTGTCAGAAAAGTGTGTCAGTTAAGTGTCAACTGTCTCCGTGTCGCACACTGATGACATCACAGAGGGTTTCGGCTCAACTTCCTGTCATTTTTAAACTTAATTTTTTCTAAATTTCTTCGCAAACTGCAATTTAACAGAAGTAAAACCACGATGAACCGCTCAAACGCACTTTCACCCACACACGCCCCCTGTTGGTCAGCCTTTGCCATGACCGAGTGACAGGCGGGTTTAACCAATCGCCGTGAAGCGCGAACGCTCCAAGCACTTTGTTCACCTCTGAAAATCTGTAGTAATCTGTAGTTCAGATAAAAAAAAATTAATTTTTCCATTGATATTTTTGGTAATATTTAGTTCCGTGACACAAAATTCCCAGTTGAATTGAGCCTGTCATTTGGACTCGGCTGTTTCCGTGGGACGTTCGGAGAGAAGCCGTTTGATTGGTGGGTTTTGAAATGTGGTGACGTGCGGTTGCCAGGTCCGGCGGGTTTCCTCCTTAAAGCATGCCACTTGTTTGTGCCGCGGCGCTCGGAGCAAAATGGGCCGAGTTTTGGACAGACTCGAATGACCCCCGAACAGCTTTGTGACGAGCATTTTAACAGTTAGTTTGACTTTGTTTTTGCCAAGAGAAATGCATTTAAAACCTCTAAAATAATGAGTTTTGTTTATTTATTATCCACATGTTTAGAAGGAATTAAACGGTTGACAATAGAAAATAAGGTACAAGAGTTTGAACAATTACTGAAAATAACTTGAATACTAATCATAAAAAAAAGGAAAAGTAATTAATGTTTTTTTCAACAAAAGGAAACCAACAAAATGTGAGAATAATTTGAATAAAAGCATCATTAAAGTGCTTAAGACAGGTTTTTATGATTTTCTCATTTTTGCTTCATTTGGTGCGATAAAACCTGTGTAAATATAACAGTTTGAGAAGAAAAACATGTTGAAAATGACTGAAAGTTCTAAAACGTATGGATGACATCACACGTAAAACACATACTTTGCGTAAAACACATACTTTTGAAGGCGTACAACTACCGTAGGTGGCGGTAAATGCACCTTTTGGCTGTCAACCGCCATTAAAAGTAATTAAAAAAATTAAAAACAACAAACACAAAAACAAATCTCTCCAAACATGTGACTTTGTGGTCCTCCTCTGTGAAGTACACACATGTTCCCATTCTTCATCCGTCAAAACAAGATCACGCTCCTTCCCATTTAACTTGAATATATTAGTAGATGAGCTGTCCAGTGTTACTGCATTTATATACTTTTGAAAAAGACTATATTTCCACGTTTAGCATCGAACTAACTCCAGTTTTTCCCTCTGGTTTTGGCAGGTATAAAAAAGTATGTTGTGGGCCTCATTATCAAGACTTCTTCAGACGCTTCAACTGTGGAGGTGAGTGTTCAAAAAGGTCAAGAAGATTATTATGAAAGTGCCAAACCAACCATTTTCTCCTCTGTCCCTGCATTAAAAACACATTAACTTGTCCGTACATGCGTCAGTGTTGAGTTTAAACGCTGAAGTGGTCAAAAAAAAGTCTAGAGATCGCAAGAAACACAACGTTCAACCTCCTAAATATAGTCTCACCTGCACTGAACTACCAACAAGTGTATTTTCACAAGCAAAATTCTAATTATCGTTCGTCTTAAAACACTGTCAGTTGTTTTTCTTATTCGTTCATTTTTGCACTTAACTTCGTGTCTTTCTGGAGGCACGTTTCCACTGGCTCCGAGTGCGTTTGACTGGTAAATCCAGAATGATGTCTCTGTCTCTTTTTATACGGAATGATATCAGTCCGGTTCAGGTGGGCGTGACCGACAGTTGGATTAGCCAATCGGGGACAGGCACGGCCCTCTGTATCAAAACAGATATGGCTGCTTTCAAGTAAAGGAAAAAGGCAAAAAAAAAAGATCTGAGGAACTGAAAAACATCACAGATTTCTGCATTTTTGTGGACTAAAACTTTGATTAAAAGTAGATATTTTTGTCAACTAAAGTACTAATATGTTCGTCATATAATAAAAACTAAACATAAATTAATAAATATAGACAAATAAACAGTACATAATCATGAAGCAACACAATTTATCATAATTAAAATAAAACGTGACTTTTCTCGTTGGTGAAAACTATTATCGACTAAAACATCTTCCAGACCCACGCAAACGTGTCTTTACAGAGTTTAATATGAGTAATCATCTGTATTAAAGATCTATTCAACAAAATTAGACGTAATGCGTGTTTTTTGTGTTTTTATTATAGAAAGAAAAGGTGTACATTGGGAAGCTGAACATGATCCTGGTTCAGGTGAGACGCTTTTGCTGCTTTTATTTACGTCTTCTCTCAAATGTTGATGCCCCTGAATGAGTTTTAACTGTAGGATTTTTATTTAGATTTTAATGTACAAGGGTGCAATTATACGTCATTCTTTATTTATTTATTTTTTGGCTTGCCCTCTGTGTGTGTGTGTGTGTTTTATTTAAATTTTGTATTCAATTTTTTTATTAATTTAAATTTAAATTTAAATTTCATTTTTTATTTTAATCATTTATTTATTTTATTTTATTTATTTTATTTATTTTATTTATTTTATTTATTTTATTTATTTTATTTATTTTATTTATTTTATTTATTTATTTTATTTTTATGTAGTTTTTGCTGTTATGTTATTATTTTTTTTTATCCATCCATCCATTTTCTACCGCTTGTTCCCGTTAGGGGTCGCGGGTGACTGGAGCCTATCCCAGTGCCTTTGGGCCGTTTTTTAAACTATGAAAAATAAATATAAATCATAATAATGGTAGGATTCTGCTCAAAGCTCACATTTTAAACCCAAATTGCGGCGCTTGTCAGAAAACCCCCAGTTTGGATGGCTTTCCTGGGTCCTTCAGCCCTAAAACTGTATTTACTGAAGTGGCTTTGGACTCGGCCGACGCAGCTCCATCTTTCCCCGCTTCCCGACCGTTTAACGACGCTCTTGGCACAAAAACGCGCCGCTCTTAACTCACCCCGGAGCTGTTTACAGTCGGCCGGACACAGACTGTGCCCGGGGGGAGGAGTTTACGGAACGCACGCAGACGAGAAGTCGAGCGAAGGAACGAAATGACGGAACAGGAACGAAGAAGTGAGGAGGTCGTTTTAGTCGAGATTCAGCGAGAGAATCCAGAGATGTTGAAAGGATTTGACGACTTAAATAAATACGCCTCGGTGACCTTTTGATTTGAAGTTGTTTTTTTGGACAAATCGCAAATACAACTTAGTTTCCCAGTACTTTTTTCTGCTTTAATACTCATGCAGTTGTAGTTTTTTTTGCAGTTGGCGTCACGTACATAAAGATACTTGGTGTTTTGAACGGTTCTGCCACACCCCCTTGAGTCGACCCCCAAACTGAAGGCTTCCAGACAGAGAATATTTACAAATAAAGTGTATCGTTGTTTTTTTGGGTTGCTCGATAATTGTGATTATTGAGGTCACAATATCATCGTAAGCACCAAAAAATTATAATCGTGACACTTTTAGAAGCAAAACTAAGTCATTTTAGTCGTTTTTAGATCCAAAATGTAGACTTAACTGTAAATAACTTGTTTTATCTGGCCGTTTTTGTCATATTTAACTTTATTTTGTCTGTTTTTTTTGTAAAATCTGTCCTAAACTTGAGGAACAGTGACATAAAACTACATTAAAGATCGTAATAATCTAAAATAATAATAATAATAATAATAATAATAAAAATCTAAAAGCTTTTTTGACATTTTGGTTTAAATAATCCATCCGTCTTTGTTGTCAAATGAGTTTTATAGATAGATGAATGTCTCTTCGACTCTGCACAGCCCACATACGTACACAGCACATGCAGACTGTGACTTTGCATTAACGCGAGCGTGACTCAGCGCTGACGTCACCGCAAACCCACAGCGCTTTGGCCTCCGGGGGCTTCCGTACTCCACGCTGCTCATTACAGACGCAGCAGAGCGAGGACTAAATATAGGCCGAGAGCGGGCTGAGGTCGGGCCGGACGTGGACCTTCGACAATGTTCGACCGTCGAGGAAACGTGTGGACCCCCGACGGAAGCAGACGGTCCACGTTTCACTATTTTGTGCACGATGCGTGAATCCACAGACGCCAAATGAATCACTTGGCTTGATTTTGGTTTCTCTTGATGAATAAAAATGTAATGGTTTTGCATGTGCTTGTAACGTGACTATAAAAAATAATGAGTATTTTGATCACCGTAATTATTATCTGGACTAAAGAGACTCGGAAACACGTACAAATATACAATTTTAGAACAAAAACATCAGCATTATGAAATCAAAATGTCGAAAAAGAATAAACATTTTCTTATTTTCATCAATAGTTGACTTTATTCATAAATATTCTCTCAAGAAGCCTTCAGTCACCAATGTTCAATGGAAATAATCTTTTTGCAGCCCTATTTTGCATATGAAAAATACTATTTAATAAAACATTGGATAATCACTCTTACTTTTTGTGAAGAATGATAGAAAACCACAGCTTTGAACTTGGCCAAAATAAATATTTTTGCTGTAAAAGGACTAAGATGTCACAAATTGTAGGGACAGACAATTATTTTGAGAAGAAACCTCATGATTTTAAGATTATTCACCATCATCGACACCATGAACAAACAGTAAAGTTAATGAGACATGAACGAAAAGATTTTAAAAAATGTTTATTGGCGTCTAAAGATGGCACGATTATCCTTCATCTCTTAAGGATGATGTTGTGAACGTTACTGTTTATTAACTGACCGATCTTGACAATCCTCGACGTTTAAAGTCGTCGTTGTCATTGAGATATTCTAGATGTGAGCTATTCTAATCCAAAACGTCCCCCTCGTCTTTCCGTGTCCGTGCAGATCTTGAAGCAGGAGTGGCCCAAGCACTGGCCCACCTTCATCAGCGACATCGTGGGCGCGAGTCGGACGAGCGAGAGCCTCTGTCAGAACAACATGGTGATCCTGAAGCTGCTGAGCGAGGAGGTGTTCGACTTCAGCAGCGGGCAGATGACACAGGTCAAAGCCAAGCACCTCAAGGACAGGTACGAACGAGCGCCGGGAAAGAAACCCGCACTGACACAGTATGAAGTCTGTACGAAGGGAGACCGGAGAAACACGGCTTTATGTGCGCCACGATCGGGTACGAAGGGAGACCGGAGAAACACGGCTTTATGTGCGCCACGATCGGGTACGAAGGGAGACCGGAGAAACACGAGCCTTTATTGGCCGCCACGATCGGGTTACGAAGGAGAGACCGCGAGAAACACGGCTTTTAATGTTGCCGCCACGAGTAGGAGCCGGTAACACGGTATCCGAGGGGTACAAAGGAGAACCGCGGAGAAACACGGCTTTATGTGCGCCACGATCGGTACGAAGGGAGACCGGAGAAACACGGCTTTAAATGTGCGCCACGATCGGTTACGAAAGGTGAGAGACCGGAGGAAACGCGCGATTTATGTGCCGCCTAATCGCTGGTACGAAGGGAGACAGGAAAGAAACACGCTTTATGTGCGTCACGATCGGTCGAAGGGAGACCGGAGAAACACGGCTTTATGTGCGCCACGATCGGGTACGAAGGGAGACCGGGAAGAAACACAGCTTATGTACGTCACGAATCCCGGTACGAAAGGAACCGAGACAAACACGGCGATTATAGTGCGCCACGATCGGGTACGAAGCCGAGACCGCGAGAAACAAACGCTTTAGTGCGTCACGACTCGGCAGTACTGGAAGGGAGACCGGAGAAACCGGCTTTATGTCGCCCTACGATCGCGGTACGAAGGGAGACCGGAAGAAACACGCGGCGTATGTCGTCACGCATCGGAGTACGAAGGGCCCCCTAGACCGGGAAGAAACACGGCGATTTATGTGCGCCACGAATCGGTACGAAGGGAGACCGGAGAAACACGGGTTTTGTACGTCACATCGCGGTACGAAGGGAGACCGGAGAAACACTGCGATATTGCCTGCCACGGATCGGCTGTACAAGGGAGACCGGAAGAAACACGGCTTATATGTACGTCACGATCGGAGTACGGAAGGGGAAGACCGGAGAAACACGGCGATATGTGCGCCACGATCGGTGTACGAAGGCAGGACCGGAGAAGGAAACACGGGGATATGTGCGGCACACGATCGCGGGTACGAGGAGGCAGAAGACCGAGAAACGCGGCTTCGATGTGGCGCCACGATCGGGGGGTACGAAGGGAGACCGGAGAACACGGCTGTTATTCGCCGCCCACGATGCGGGTACCGAAGGGAGACGGAGAAACACGTGCTATGTGCGCGGCACGAATCGGTACGAAGGGAGACCGGAGAAACACCGTGTTTAATAGTGCGCTCACAAGATCGGCAGTACGCATAGAGAGACCGGAGAGAAACGACGGTTATTGGATGCGCCGCACGAATCATGGTACGAAAGCGGAGACCCGGAGAAACAACGGCTTTATGTGCCGACACGATCGGGAACAGTGACGAAGGGGAGACCGGAGAACACGGCTTTATGTGCCCACGATCGAGGACTGTCTCGGTATGAATGGAATCTATGAGAAATGAGATAAATACATACTCATATAAAAGCATTTAATTGAAACCAAGGCTTCGTGAAGCTAAATGCACCCGATTGATGCTACATTATAACAGGATAAAACTAATGCATCTATTTAGTTTGACATTAAGTAGTTATGATCGATCCTTGGCGTTCTCAAGTACGAGGCAGGACAAAAGACTGTGGGATGACTATTTATTTTGTTTAACAGCCTAAACATGAGCCTATAGACAGTTTAAATCAAATAAAACCTCTTGGACCTACTTGGACGTGTGTTTGAATGCCCAAAATGGAGAAAGATGACACGTTTGAAATTCGACTGGCTTGTCTTCGCCTCAACTTCTGTTAGTCAAACTCAAGTGTGACGGCTGCACCCACCTTCAGCTCCATCAGATAGAACCCATAATCATCCCGCCACTAAACTCACCCTAAACCTGCCTAAGATGGTACCAGGACAAAATCGAACTAAACGCGCCCTTTAACTGCGAACAAAACATACCCTTTACTGGACAAAACACGCCCTTTAACGTGGACAAAACCTGCCCTTTAACTGGACAAAAACCTGCCCTTATAACTGCGACAAAACCTGCCCCTTTAACTGGACAAAACCCTGCGCCTCTTAAACTGGACAAAAACCTTTGCCCCTTTAACTGGGACAAAACCTGCCCTTTAACTGGACAAAAACCTGCCCCTTTAACTGCGACTGAAACACGCCCTTTTTAACTGGACTAAACCCGCCCTTTAACTGGAACTAGAAACCCGCCCTTTAACTGGACTAAACCCGCCCTTTAACTGGACTAAACCCCTGGACTTTAACTGGACTAAACCCGGCTCTTTAACTGACTAAACGACGGGCACTGATTAACTGCGATCTATGAACCGCCTTTTTAAACTGGACTAAACCTGCCCTTTTTAAACTGGACTAAACCCGGCTTTAACTGGACTAAACCCGCCTTTAACTGGACTAAACCCAGCCGCCTTTAACTTGGACTAAACCCGCCCCCCTTTAACTCGGACGTAAACTGCCCGTTTAACTGACGACAAAACACGCCCTTTAACTGACAACAACCTGCCCCCTTTTAACTGGACAAACCCGGGCCTTTAACTCCCGACTAAACCCGCCTTTAACCTGCGACTTTAAACTGTCCCCTATTAACTGGACTAAACTCCCTTTAACTGGACTAAAACCCGCGCCTCTTAACTGGAACATTCAACCGGCCTTTAACTGCCTCTCAAAAACCCGGCCTTTAACTGCGACTAAACCCGGCCTTTAACTGGACTAACACCCGCCTTTAACATGACATAAACCCAGGCCTAATGACTAAAACCGGCCTTTAACT
Organism: Chaenogobius annularis; assembly: GCA_015082035.1. Lineage (NCBI taxonomy): Eukaryota > Metazoa > Chordata > Actinopteri > Gobiiformes > Gobiidae > Chaenogobius > Chaenogobius annularis. The sequence continues at coordinate 172,111 of BJKM01000141.1, forward strand.
TGGACATAAACCCGCGCCTTTAACTGCGACTAAACCCGGCCTTTAACTGACTAAACCCGGCCTTTTAACTGGACTAAATACGCCCTTTAATGGACAAAACACGCCCTTTAACTGGACCAAAACCTGCCCTTTAACTTGGACAAAACCTGCCCTTTAACTGGACAAAACCTGCCCTTTAACTGGACAAACCTGCCCACCCCTCTAACTGGACAAAACCTGCCCTTTAACTGTGACAAAAACCTGCCCCTTTAACTGGACTTAAACACGCCCTTTAACTGGACTAAACCCGCCCTCCTGGACTAAACCCGCCTTTAACTTGGACCCAATACGCCCTTTAACTGGACAAAACACGCCCTTCTCAACCTGCGACAAAACCTGCCTTTAACTGACACAAACTGCCCCTTTACTGGACAAAACCTGCCCTTAAGCTGCGACAAAACCTGCCCCTTCCTGCGACATAACCTGGCCCTGTTAACTGGACAAAAAACCTGCCCCTTTAACTGGACTAAACACGCCACTTTTAACTGGACTAAACGCGCCCTTTTAAACTGCGACCTAACCCGCCCTTTAACTGGACTAAACCCGCCCTTTAACTGACTAAACCCCGCCCTTTAACTGCGACTAACACCTCTAACTGCGACTTGAAACGCGCGCGCCTTTAACTGGACTAACCCAGCTTTAACTGGACTAAACCTGCCCTTTTAAATGACCTAACGTAAACTTGACCTGTCCAGACGCGGGCCCAGACGCGGGGCCCAGACGCGGGGCCCAGACGCGCGCCCCAGGCGCGGGCCCAGACGCGGGCCCCAGGCGCGGGGCCCAGGCGCGGGCCCGGTCGGGGCCCAGGCGCGGGCCCAGTCGCGGGGCCCAGTCCGGGGCCCAGTCGCGGGGCCCAGATCCAGGGGCCCAGTCGCGGGCCCAGACGCGGGCCCCCAGACGCGGGCCCCACACGCGTGACCTTTTAACCCCTCCAGGTTGTAATGATTTTAAAAAACGATAATCACCAGGTAAACTCGATCGTAAATATAAATTTACCGTCTTTGGACTCGGCTGCTTATGAAAAATGTCTTTTGTTTTTCAGCATGCGTGCCAACGAATTTCTCCCAGATTTTCCAGCTCTGTCAGTTTGTCATGGTACGTCCCGTTTCATACTTTCTTCACACGTGTTTGGAATGTGTCTGACCTGCTGGTTGTGGAATGGTCTGTGTCTGATCTGCAGGAGAACTCCCAGAATGCTCCTCTGGTCCACGCCACTCTGGAGACTCTGCTGCGCTTCCTCAACTGGATTCCTCTCGGTTACAGAGAGAGAGGATCTTTGAAACGAAGCTCATCAGCACCTTAGTGTACAGAGAGAGAAGGTGAGTCCGGACCAGACCAGAGAGAGGAGGTCTAGACCAGAGAGAGGAGGTCTAGACCAGAGAGAGGAGGTCTAGACCAGAGAGAGAGGAGGTCTAGACCAGAGAGAGAGGAGGTCTAGACCAGAGAGAGAGGAGGTCTAGACCAGAGAGAGAGAGGTCCAGACCAGAGAGAGGGGAGAAAGTGGACCAGACCAGTTTGTGTTCCATCCAAATATAAACTCTGAGGAAAGACTAGGTTTATAGAGACTAAACACGCCTTTTATCAGTCCTACACCTGGACTAAACCTGGACTAAACCTGGACTAAACCTGGACTAAACCTGGACTACACCCGGACCATCTCGCCTTTATACTCTCCCTGGATTAAACCTGGATTAAACCTGGATTAAACCTGGATTAAACCTGGATCAAACCTGGATCAAACCTGGGCTGAATCTGGTCTAAAACTGGACTAAACCTAGATTAAACCTGGACCACCATTCCTATAGTTTGTTACCCAGTTTTATGAACTTTCTGAATTCTAAAGTCACATTAATCATCATTATTATTATTATTATTATTATTATTATTATTATTATTATTATTATCATTATTATCATTATCATTATCATCATCATCATCATCATCATCATCATCATTATTATCATCATCATCATCATCATCGTTCCATTTGTAACGAGCGTTTCTTCTTCTCCGTCCCAGTTTTTGAACGTGCCGATGTTCCGTAACGTGACCCTGAAGTGCCTGACGGAGATCGCCGGCGTGAGCGTGAGCCAGTACGAGGAGCAGTTTGTGTCGCTCTTCACCCTCACAATGTGCCAGCTCAAACAGGTGAGTCAGCGGCAGGGCATCCGGCTTCCTCTGGACAGAACCCAGGAGGAAGCGAAGAAGCCACTTGGACTGTGGCTGAGGATCGTGCGGACACATTTCAATGACTAGAGAAATAAGTGAAATCGCATCTCGTCTGTTACGCGGATCGTACGTGATCTTCAGTCCTTCATCAGTTTACTCCTCTTCTTCATGTGTTCATTTCCTCCGTTGTTCAGATGTTGCCGCTGAACACGAACATCCGCCTGGCCTACGCGAACGGCAAAGACGACGAGCAGAACTTCATCCAGAACCTGAGTCTGTTCCTCTGCACGTTCCTGAAGGAGCACGGGCAGCTGATCGAGAAGAGGCTGAACCTGAGGGAGACGCTCATGGAGGTCCGCCAAACGCACCACGCCGACATCGAACATGGGCTGAACATGGGTTGAACCTGGACTAAACATGGGTTGAACCTGGACTGAACATGGGCTGAACATGGGCTGAACATGGGCTGAACCTGGGCTGAACATGGCTGAACAGGCTGAACATGGCTGAACATGGGCTGAACATGGGCTGAAACATGGGCTGAACATGGGCTGAACCTGGGCTGAACATGGGCTGAACATTGGGCTGAACATGGGAACTGGAACATGGCGCTGAACCTGGGCTGAACCTGGGCTGAACCTGGGCTGAACCTGGGATTAAACCAGGACTAAACCAGGACTAAAGCCAGATGAGATCAGAGTTAATGGGTCAAATGCGGGCTTTGCCGTGGGCGGGACAGTCGAGCTCCTGACATTACACACGGAGCTCATGGTTTGACCTTCTCACTTTCTCTCAACAATTGTCCAAATGCACAAATGTCCCCGCGGCGCCGCTTCGCCCTCAGAAATAGGACTTTCCCAGTGAAAAGGGGTCAAATAAATATAAAAATACCCTCCTCTTTTCTACAACTGCAGCTGCACCATTGGCCCACATTCTGGTTGAATACAGGCGCTCAGAATGGACCACTTCCTCCATTGAGACCACTTTTATTTCATTGTATATTAAGAGGCTAAAAGGAATATTTGTTTTGCTAATATATTATTGTTTTGGCGCTTTGGGGAAAGAAACCTGGAGCTCCCTGATCCCAACTGTTCACGGATAAAATAGTGCTTCTTAATTAAGGTGCGATAATACCACGAGAAACGATGATATTGGAAGTACTTTAAAGCAGGATTATCCCAGAAAACCAAATCATTTTTTGTGCTTACTGTGTCATTAAAAGGCATCCCCTGCAACAAATGACTAAATGAAACTATATTTGGCAGTAGAAGTTATTTATTCGACTTAAAAAACGATACAAAATCAAAAATATTCGAAATAACACGAGCCTTGGATGAGTTTACGAACATTAACGACGCAAAACAATTAAAAACAAACTAAGAAACGTGCTCAAATCAGCCAAAATGAGGATCCAATGAAGTGGATTTACTAACCCGGACAGTGTTATTACATGTAGACTTTATAACGCGTCGTCTGAGAGGGAATAGCAACATTAGCGTCGCACATTAGCAACGTTAGCGTCACACATTAGCAACGTTAGCATCACAGAACGTTTAAAACTGCAGTGGCTCTACAGCAGGAGCATCGAGAGACAAGGTTTAATAGTACGATAATGATCAGTATTTTGCCTGTCGGGTGTTAAAGCGCCCCCTACAGGTCGGACGACTCTTTGAACTAAAATGCAAAAATATATGAGCGCGACTTAATCCAAAAAGTTGTTTCCTTTGTGTAAATTCTGCATAAACTTTGACTAGAATGAGTGTCCTTATTGTGATGTCACTTCCTGCCACAAATACCTGCTCGATTATAATTCATATGTACAACAGGTACAAATACACAAAGTAAAGTCAATAATTCACAAACTAGGTACTTAAAACAATGAATAATAATGGTAAAATATAAACTGATCAAATAAAGCATGCATAAAACGTAAGGTCGACTAAATATATTCACAAAATGCAGAGTATGGTCAGAACAATTGTGCATCGAACCACATAATTATAAATAAATCGCAAAGGTTTGCATGAAAAGTGGCGTTTCTGGATGCGTTTTCAGCAGACTGTGTCCTCCCGCAGGCGCTGCACTACATGCTGCTGGTGTCGGAGGTGGAGGAGACGGAGATCTTCAAGATCTGCCTGGAGTACTGGAACCACCTGGCCGCCGAGCTGTACAGAGAGAGCCCCTTCTCCACCTCCACGTCGCCTCTGCTCTCGGGGAACCAACACTTCGACGTGCCGCCGAGGAGACAGCTCTACCTGCCCGTGCTGTCCAAGGTGAAGCGCCATTTTAACACGTCGCCGACACGCCAAGGCTCTTTCGGGAGCTGTAGTCGACTAAACTGGCACTGTATCTGACCAAAACACCACTCGCAAGACTTCAACGGCACTATTCATACTGGAAAGCACTGTCTTTATTTGTAAAAAAGGAAGATTAAACGTATAATTCACTCCCAAATCTTCAGCTAAATCCCTCCTTCTCCTTTCTGCTGTTGTCCCATGTTTACTTACCAGTTCAATAAACTAATTAGTGGGGGCGAAAAACAAGTTCATCGATTAATTGCAACTAATAATTTCAATTAAATCATATTTTCTGAACTATAACAGACTCCGAAGCCTTCCATGTGCCGAGAGAAGAGGTTTTATGACCAAATGGCTCAAGGAGTGTGTAAAATGTTGTGACAAAGAGCTTCTTTAGCGGCATTACTCGCCTTTTGCAACAAGTATTTGATGAATTGAAATAATAAACATGAGCTTTAATCAATAAAGAGCAGATTAAAATGCTTCAAGTAGTTCGTTTGTATCATTTGTGAGTCATTTATATTAATTATTCAATGCTTAAATCGACTGAAATACAACAGAACTTTTATATTTTGCCAAAAAATAACAAAGCGTTACGTGTAAAAAAAAAAAGATAAATATCTCCATGTTCCAGCTTTCATTTCTGAAACAATGACGGGCCTGATGATAACATTTGACCTTCACTTTTATTTTGTTTCGTTCGTATTAGCAACAATAACCGAATCTCTTCTACCGGAACAAACGCCTGACAAGTGTCCTTTTGTCAACCCCCGTGAAGTCTTTGCCAAATCTTTTGGCAGATTGAGGCGACATGCGGTGGTTTTTTCAACCTTCGCCAAAAGCACGGTTGCGCGGCCGCGGTTTGGTGAAATGGAACAGCTCAACGCCAGAGAAGAATCGTTTCTCTGAGAGCGATACTGCGAAAAGCCTTAGAAACACATTTCCTTGAGTTGTTTTTCCCTAAGCATGTGGCTGATTTATTTGAGTTTTTATTTGGTGTTTTATTATTTAATGTTGGCCTGAGCTTGTTTCTCCTCATACTGATGGATCGCCATTTTATTTCTGCCCTTTTTGAAAAACGAATCACAAAACGATCGCATTTTAAACGTGTCACGGAGCAGTAACATTTGAGATACAAGAATCCCCCCGTGCATTTCAGAACACGTTTGTGTCTAAAAAGCTGCAGAAATGTGTCTCGCTGGAGGAGTGAACTAAAGCGTTTGGATTCCGGTGTTTTGTGTTGCGCTGGTTGTAAATCGTATCGTCTCGTCTTGTCTCAGGTGCGTTTGTTGATGGTGAGTCGGATGGCGAAGCCCGAGGAGGTTCTGGTGGTGGAGAACGACCAGGGAGAAGTGGTGCGAGAGTTTATGAAGGACACAGACTCCATAAACCTGTACAAGAACATGAGGGAGACTCTGGGTAAGACTGTAAACCTGTACAAGAACATGAGAGACTCTGGGTAAGACTGTAAACCTGTACAAGAACATGAGGGAGACTCTGGGTAAGACTATAAACCTGTACAAGAACATGAAGAGACTCTGGGTAAGACTGTAAACCTGTACAAGAACATTGAGATAGACTCTGGGTAAGACTGTAAAACCTGTAAAGAACACTGAGAGAACTCTGGGTAGACTGTAAACCTGTACAAGGAACAATGAGGGAAGACTCTGGGTAAAACATAAACACTGTACAAGAACATGAGAGACTCTGGTAAGACTGTAAACCTGTACAAGAAACATGAGAGACTCCTGGGTAAAGATCACCTGATATTGAGCAAGAAACATGAGAGATCTCGCTGGGAGACTGTAAACCTTGTAACAGAAACATGATGGAGACTCTGGGTAAGACTGTATACCTGTACAAGAACATGAAGGGAGCATTCTGGGTAAGACTATAAAACCTGCTACAAGAACATGAGAGATGCTGGGTAAGACTGTAATCCTGTACAAGAACATGAGCAGACTCTGGTGAGACTGTAAACCTGTACAAGACATTGAGAGACTCTGGGGTAAGACTGTAAACCTGTACAAGAAATGGAGAGACCTCTGGGTGAGACTGTAAACCTGTACAAGAACTATGAAGACTCTGGGTAAGACTGTAAACCTGTAAGAACATGAGGACTCTGGGTAAAGACTGTAAACCTGGTACAAGAACATAGAGAGACTCTGGGTAAGACTGTAAATCTGTACAGAACATGAGAGACTCTGGTAAGACTGTAAACCGGGTACAAGAACATGAGAGACTCTGGGTAAGACTGTAACCTGTACAAGAACATGAGAGAACTCTGGTAAGACTGTAAACTTGTACAAGAAAATGAAGACTTCTGGTAAGACTGTAAACCTGTACAGAACATGAGAGACCTCTGGGTCAAGACTGTAAACCCTGTACAAGAATGAGAGACTCTGTGAGACTATACGATCCTGGTGGCAAGATACATGAGAGACTCTGGGTGAGATATACAACCTGTACACAGAACATGAGGGAGACTCCGTGGGTAAGACTGTAAACCTGTACAAGAACATGAGAGACTCTGGGTAAGACTGTAAACCCTGTACAAGAACATGAGAGACCTGGGTAAGACTGTAAACTGTACAAGAACAATGAGAGACTGAACGCTAAACCACAAACACACTTTAACTGAATTATTCCCTCAGTGTAACCTGAGCTCACCTGGGAACTACGCCGACCTTGAGCGCATCATGACGGAGAAGCTTTCACGAACACAGGTGAACGGACCGAGTGGAAGCTGGAAGAACCGCTGAACACTTTGGTGCTGGGCATCGGCTCCATCAAGCGGGCGCCATGCACGAAGAGGACGAGAAGCGGTTCCTCGTCACCAGTCATCAAGGTGCGCCGCGAGAGATATGTCTGTAATGTGACCATGTGGCAATACTCTAACGATCGATAAATCCACAATGCACAGGGTAAATCCTACGGTCTCAGGTTAGACTTTTTCCACTTGGGAAAGAGTTTTGAAGATTCCGACCATTCAACTATAACTGAATTGAAAACGTTCTGAACATTTATCAATAACATAAGCGTTGGTGACGGAATAAAACAAAACTATCGGTTTTATTTGCAACACGAGCAGTTATTGGACTAGTTGCGCAACCGGAACATGTTTAAAAGGAGCTAAAAAGTGCACAAAGAACGGGCATCAGACGTTTCTCAAACTAAACAGCATCGTGGGACGCCATAACCTCTGCTCTGTGTGTGGTGTGTGTGTGTGTGTCTGTGGTGTGTTGTCTGTGTGTGTCTGTGTCTGTCTGTGTGTGTGTTGTTGTGTGTGTCTTGTTCTGTGCTCTGTCTTGTGTGTGTCTGGTTGTCTGTGTGTGTGTGGTGTGTGTCTGTCTGTGTGTGTTGTGTGTCTGTGTGTGTGTGGTGTTGTGTGTGTGTGTGTCTGTGTGTGTGTGGTGTCTGTCTGTGTCTGTCTGTGTGTGTGTGTGTGTGTGTCGTGTGTGTGTGTCTGTGTGTGTGTGTGTCTGTGTGTGTGTGTGTCTGTGTGTCTGGCGTGTGTCTGTGTGTGTGTGTGTCCTGTGTGTCTGCGTGTGTCTGTGTGTGTGTGTGTCTGTGTGTCCTGTGTGTGTCTGTCTGTGGTCTGTCCTGTGGTGTGTGTGTGTGTCTGTGTGTGTGTGTCTGTGTGTTCCTGTGTGTGTGTGTGTTGTGTGTCTGCGTGTGTCTGTGTGTGTGTGTGTCCTGTGTGTCTGCGTGTCGTCTGTGTGTTGTGTGTGTCTGTTTGTCTCGCGTGTGTCGTGTGTGTGTGTGTCTGTGTGTGTGTGTGTGTGTGTCTGTGTGTAGTGTGTCTGTGTGTGTGTGTGGGTGTCTGTGTGTGTGTGTGTCTGTGGTGTTGCGTGTGTGTTGGTCTGTGTGTGTGTGTGTCTGTCTGCGTGTGTTTGTGTTGTGTTATGATGCTTTTTTATTTTTATTAATTATTAAATGTAATGAAAAACGCGATGCACCGCCAACAAGCTCTATAATCCGAGACCATGCGCCCCCTACAGGTCACATACGACGCATTGGAGCCAAAATGCAGTTAAGATATTTTCAATTTTGCTAAAAAATTAATAAAAATTATGACAGAATAGCACATTTTTTAGGTTCATAAATTTCACTTCCTGTTTGTAATTGATGACATCACACAAGGAAATTACCCAGCAAACACTGGGAAAAAATCAATCTGAATGTCACCTTTTTTTTTTTTTCTTTGACAAATAAAAATATATGAGAGCGACTATTTTGTTGAAATTCCATGTTTAGAAAGTCAAAAAAGTATTGTTTCTTTGTGTAAATTCTGCATAAACTTTGACTGGAAATGATTTATTCCCACGTGGTGATGTCACTTCCTGTCATTTTCTACCAGATTTTTTCAACATTTCCTCCACAAATTACCTGCTCGATTGGTGTAAAAACTATAATTTATATGATTACAACAGGTTAAATATACACTAAATACAAGTAAAAATTAGAAAATCGTGAAAACCTGTCGTGGGCACTGTTAATCATGCCCAGTCGCCACCACGATTCCCTCTAGTGCCGGCACGCAGGCATTAACTTGGCATTATTGTATACTAGCAGTTTAAGTTCACTAAGCCACAATTAACTAAACCGGGGGGGAAAAAACGGGACCCTCTCGTGTAAATGTAGTTCTGCTGTCTTCCAGGACCTGTTGGCTTTGTGCGAACAGAAACGAGGCAAAGACAACAAGGCCAATCATCGCCTCAAAACATCATGTACATCGTGGGGCAGTACCCGCGCTTCCTCCGAGCGCACTGGAAGTTTCCTCAAGAACGGTCGTTCAACAAACTCTTCGAATTCATGCACGGTCAGATATACAGCAATTTTATACATCAATAGCATTTTTTCTTTGTTTTTATACTTTGTTGTGTTATAAAAAGGGGTCAATGGACTCTCCAATACGCCCCATTGGACCCATATTAAACCTCAAACAGAAGGTTTATTTTTTTTAAATATTGACATGGCTTGCTAAAATTTTACTATTATTTACATATCACATCTGGAGATTGTGGTTTTTATTTATTTTTTGAAAACTCACAATTTCTGGAGTTTATTTTTATAATTAATTTATTATTTTATTATTTTATTCTTAATTTATTTTATTTTATTTTTTAAAACTCACAATTCTGAAGTTTATTTATTTAAATTTAATGTATTTTTTTTGTTTTATTTTATTTATTTTATGCAATTCTGGAGTTTATTTTTTATTTTTTAACTCACAATTCTGGAGTTAATTTAATTTGATTTATTTTATGCTTCTCCGCCTGCTTTACATTTTCCAGTCAAAGCTTCATTTTTGTTTTTTTTCTAAGTAGTAGTTATTCTGTAATCATTTCTGTTTCTGGCTCACAGAGACCCACGACGGCGTGCAGGACATGGCGTGCGACAGCTACTATCCTTTTTTAAAATCGCTCAGAAATGCCGGCGCCATTTCATCCAGGTCCAGGTGGGAGAAGTCATGCCTTCATCGACGAGATCCTGAACAACATCAACAACCAATCATCTTGTGAGCCTGCAGCCACGCAACAGGTCTGGACACGGCAAAGCGCGCCCAGCGTTTAGGGGCTAGTACGAGGGCTAGTACGAGGGCTAGTACGAGGGCTAGTACGGGGCCTAGTACGGGGGCTAGTACGGGGGCTAGTACGGCTAGTACAGGTGGCTTAGTACGGGGGCTAGTACGAGGGCTAGTACGGAGGTAGTACGAGGGCTAGTCCGAGGGCTAGTCAGGCTAGTCCTGTTTTAGTCCTGCTTTAGACCTGCTTTAGTCCTGCTTTAGGTCTCTTAGACGTGCGTGTAACCTGCTTTTAGACCTGCTTCGTGCCGCTGATTAGGAGCTGCTTTAGTCCCGCTTTAGTCCGGCTTTAGTCCGCTTTAGTCCGGAGGCTTTAGTCCCGGGCTTTAGTCCCGCTTTAGTCCCGCTTTAGTCCCGCTTTAGACTCGCTTTAGACCTGCCTTTAGGTCTCGCTTTAGTCGTGCTTTACGTCCTGCTTTAGTCTCGCTTTAGTCGCTGCTTTAGTCCTGCTTTAGTCCTGCATTAAGGTCCTGCTCTTAGTCCTGCTTTAGTCCTGCTTTAGAGACCCGCTTTAGGAGCCCGCTTTTTAGACGGGCCGATTGTAGACCCTTGTAGTCCTGCTTTCTAGTCCTGCTTTACGTCCTGCTGTTAGTCACTGCTTTAGTCCTGCTGCTTTAGTCCTGCTTTAGTCCTGCTTTAGTCCTGCTTTAGACCTGCTTTAGTCCCGCTTTGAGTCCCCGCTTTAGTCCCGCTTTAGTCCGCTGTTAGAATTGCTTTAGACCTTGCTTTAGACCTTTGCTGCTTTAGTCCTGCTTTAGTCCTGCTTAGTCCTGCTTTAGTCCTGCTTTAGTCCTGCTTTAGTCCTGCTTTAGTCCTGCAATTAGTCCTGCTTAGTCCGCTTTAGACCGCTTTAGGACCGCTTTAGACCCGCTTTAGACCACGCTTTAGCTTTAGTCCTGCTTTAGTCCTGCTTTAGTCCTGCTTTAGTCCTGCTTTAGTCCTGCTTTGTCTCTGCTTTTAGTCCTGCATTAGTCCTGCTTTAGACCTGCTTTAGACCTGCTTTAGTCCTGCTTTAGACCTGCTTTAGACCTGGTTTTGTTCCGGGTTTATTTCTGATTTATGTTCAGCTTTTAATTCAGGTTCAAACCTGGTTTCATTCTGCGTTTTTGAACTGTTTTTACACCTGGGTTTAGTCCCGGGTTTAGTACTGGGTTTGGTCGTGGTTTAGTACTAGTTTAGTCCTGGTTTTATCTATGATGTTAGTTGGTTTAATGGTTTAATTTTGGTTCAGTTCTGGTTTGATTCTGGGTTTGGGACTGCAGACTTCAGGTTAAAAAACATGGTCCCTGACAAATAAACTAAACCAAACCTTTGAACCAGTTTGTATGTCTGGGTTTAGTCCTGGTTTAAACTGGTCTGGGTTTATCTCTGATGTTAGTTCTGGTTTAAGTCCGGTTCAATCTTGGTTTCACTCTGGGGCTTTTAACTGATTTTACACTTTGATTCAGACCTGGGTTGAATCATGAGTTTACTCCTGGTTTAGGACTAGTTTAGTCCTGGTTTTAGACCTAATTTAAATCTTGTTTAATTTAGTCCATACATTTAATCTTTCCTGTCAAGTCTTGTTTAGTCCAGATTTCTTTTTTTCTTACTAAAGTCAGTCTTTTTCGGTTCTGGTTTAGACCTGATCTTTATTTGAATCCGTAATCCTGGTTATGATGCGTTTGTAGTTATCTAGTCCCGTTCCTGTCCAAGAACAAAAGGTCTCGGTCCGTCGTAAACGTTGCCCCCTCGTCTCCAGGTGCACACGTTTTATGAGGCGGTGGGCTACATGATCGGAGCGCAGACGGACCAGGCCGTTCAGGAGCACCTCATCGAGAAGTATATGCTACTGCCAAACCAAGTGTGGGACAGCATCATCCAGCAGGCCACGAAGGTAACGGGCAGTGCCACTTTCACGGTTCCATGGCGACGGAAATGCCACGCTCATTTAGTCGAACAAATCCACAATAGTCACATTTACATTTAACTATGATACTTTTAATTATTTTACAACTATGATACTACTTTTATTATTAATATACATTTAACTATGATACTTTTATTATTAATACTTTATATGATACTTTAATATATACATTTAATATGATACTTTTAATTATTATACATTTTAATCACATTTACTTATGATACTTTTACATTTATGATACTTTTATCATTTACATAACCATGATACTTTTAATCATTATACATTTAACCATGATACTTTTAATTATTATACATTTAACTATGATACTTTTAATTATTTATACATTTTTGATACTTTTATTATTATACATTTAACTATGATACTTTTAATTATTATACATTTACTATGATATTTAATATGTGCATGTAATATATACATTAACTGATACTTTTAATTTATTATACATTTGACTAGGATTTAATCATTTATAACATTACCATATACTTATCCATTATACATTTAACATGATACATTATACATTATACCTGATATATTTAACATTTAACCATGATACTTTAATTATTATACATTTGACATGATACTTTTATCATTATACATTTAACATGTATACTTTTAATTATTTATTACATTTACATGATTACTTTAATTATTATATCATTTACTGATACTTATAATGTATTATTACAATTTTAACTTATTGATCATTTAATTATTATACATTAACTATGATACTTTCATTATTTATAACATTTAACTATGATACTTTTAATTATGATAAATGTAAATGATGGATCAATATAAATAGCTAAAATTAAATTATGATAAAATGTAAATATGATACATGTAAATATGACTAAATTAAATTATGATATAATGTAAATATGCTAAATTAAATTATGATAACTGTAAATATTGATAAAACTGCAAGAACACCTTGAACAGACGTGTTTCTTGGACATCGCGTTCGTTTCGCTCTGGTTTGAAGATCAGGAATAAAAAGCTGAACTTTAAAATCTGTCGGCACTTTTATTCCTTTATGTTTTAGTATTTGACAAAAACATCTACTTTTAATCATAGTTTTTATTCAGTCATAGTTTTAGTCTTTATTCCGTTGTAAGTGTACTTCATTGTCCAGGTTCGTGATTTGGCGTTTGAAAACTTTGAACTCGTACTTTTACATTTACAAACAAAAAGTGTCCGAGGATGATATGTCACTTGATGTCACCTGATGTCACCTGATGTCACCTGACCGCGGTTTCCCGCCCCGTCTCCTCAGAACCGTGGACATCTTGAAGGAACGCGGAGACGGTGAAGCAGCTGGCTCCATCCTGAAGACCAACCGCCGCGCCTGCAAAGCCGTGGGGCACCCGTTCGTGATCCAGCTCGGCGCGCATTACCTCGACATGCTCAACGTGTACAAGTGCCTGAGCGGAGAACACATCTCCGCCTGCATCCCAGACCAAACGGTGAGGGGGCCCGCGGTCAGAGATGTGTCAGATGTCTACCAACGGCACAAAACTGTACCAAATGCCAGTTCACGTTTGACTTGTATTTGAAAGATTTAAGATGCAATATTTCCATTTTAATTTGCTCTTTTTGCAACTTTATTAAATTGTTTTAATTATTGACAATATTCAAATTTGTCATATATATATATATATATATATATGTGTATATATGTGTATATATATATGTGTGTATATATATATATGTGTGTATATATATATATATATGACAAATTTGAATATGTATATATATATATGACAAATTTGAATATGTATATATGTGTATATATATGTATATATATATGTATATATATGTATATATATGTATATATATATGTGTATATATATGTATATGTATGTATGTATGTGTATATATATATGTATGTATGTGTATATATATATGTATGTATGTATATGTATGTATGTATATGTATGTATGTATATATATGTATGTATATATGTATATATATATGTATATATATATGTATATATGTGTATATATATATGTATGTATATGTATATATATGTATATATATATATATATATATGACATTTTAAAAAAAAATTCATTTTTATTATTTTAAATTCAACAAATGACTTCAGGTGTGACACATTTTCTTTTCTTTAATATAACATAAAAATAACTTAATTCATAATGAACAAATGGTTTATAAAGAATGAATCAGGCTTCGTAACTACTTAATTAAGGAGTTAGGATATTTAGTTGAATCATTTTTAATAAACATGTTTTTTGTTATTATAAATTAAGTGTATTTTTGACTATTAAAAGTGTAGAAAGTGCTTCATCTCATTAGTTCTAAAGCTTTTAGTCAAACCGAAATGCATTTCCTAATGAATTGTTCCTTCAGCCTTTTTAAATGAGCAGATTCAGCTTTTTGAACCAGCGTTTGTTGGTTTCTTGGGATGTTTGATTTGAGGCAGACGTACTTGAAATGCCAGGGTGACTCATGTCTGCGTCTGTCTCGCACTCGAGGACAGCTGCAGCAGAGAACAGATTTGAAAAGGGTCCAAGTCGCGACATCTGCAGCGATAACGCCAAACATGCATGCGTTTCAGTCACGTGACCCTGTCGTCGGCGCCACGTGTCGCGGCTCGTCGTTAAGACGGTCGAAAACAGAGCATAAAAGTGAAAATGAAAAGGGTCGACACGCCCCCTGCACCGGACACGCCCCCTGCACCGGACACGCCCCCTGCACCGGACACGCCCCCCACTGCACCCTGCACACGACACGCCCCCTGCACTCAACACGCCCCCTGCACCCGACACTTCCTCAAAGCTTTCAAGCGCATGGACTTTGTGTCTGAAATGAGGCTCCTTAAAACTGTCTGCGAGTAGGCTAACGTTTATTAGCATAGCCACTAGCATTAGCCAGCTGCTAACGACCTGAAACAAACAGCTCAGTCTGGAGTGGTCTCTGTAAGTCCGCTGGTCCCTCTTGAGTTTTCAGACTTTTTGTTGGCACCGTCCACAGTGAACATGCAGCTTTGGTCCTCCAGATGGCAGTAGAGTGTGTGACGTCACTTCAGACACATGAATAACCGCTTTGCCAGTGTTTGTTTTACGTTTAAAGGCCTTTAGGATTGTTCTCGCTGCGCAACATTTCACTAATTCTGCTCGACACAATTCCAATCTGCATATAATACGCTTTATTCATAAATATTCCCTATTTCCACCTTTAGTTTGTACTGTGTTTATTCCTTATTTGCCCTTGTTTTGTCCCTGTTTTAGTCGTCTCGTATGGTGCCATCCTCGTCGTAACACATTTCCCCTCCTCTTTCTTCCCCAGGCGAGGCGGTGACGAAGCAGCCTCTGATCCGCAGCATGAGGACGGTCAAACGGGAAACGCTCAAACTGATCTCCGGATGGGTCAGCCGCTCCAACGACCCGCAGATGGTGAGTGGGGGCGGAGTTTTCAGTGTAACGCGGCGCTCGGTTTCCCTTTGGCTTCTTCAGTCTCGCCGTACGCCTGGTTTAGACAGGTCTAAAGCAGTGGCGGGTGTCGTAGCAACTGGCAACGCAAATGAAAGACCAAAACACCACATTTTGACCTTCATGTTCAGTGTTGTCATAGTTAAGAATAATCAGCGTTACAAGCGTTCTCAATGAAAGCCATATTTGATTTGAACATGTTTGCCTCGTATCCGGGGGAGACGGAGAAGTTTATGATATTTGACCATAAAGAGGATTTTTTTGCCAGATTTTAAGCCAGGTTTTTCCTCTTCGGAGTTCAGGAGGCGTGGCCCGAGTTTAAGACAGAGTCGCCTCTTCGGAGTTCAGGAGGCGTGGCCCGAGTTTAAGCCAGAGTCGCCTCTTCGGAGTTCAGGAGGCGTGGCCCGAGTTTAAGCCAGAGTCGCTTCTTCGTTCAGGAGGCGTGGCCCGAGTTTAAGCCACATTCGCCTCATCGGAGTTCCGGAGGCGTGGCCCGCCAGCGAGCACAGCGCCCTCCTGTGACCTCCATGAGCAGGTTCGACCCGCTCGCGTCTTTGTTTTATTTTGGCGCTAAATGAGAGCTCGTGTCCTCGTGCGTTTGCTTTCATTACAGCCCGTTCAGTCACGTGACTCCTCCGTTTCCCCAAACGGCGTGTGTGGCGTGTGTGGCGTGTGTGGCATTAAGTCCGTGTCCTGCAGACTTTGTTCAGGACTTTGTTCAGGAGAAAGCGCCGAGTCAGAGCGAAAGATCGTGTCCTCGTGTCGGCAACGTTTTAACTTAAATAAGCACAATTTGACAGAAAGTCCAGTCTCACTTTCTCGCCGCGCTCTATTTTATTTCCACCTTTTATTCCGGAAAGGTCAGCTGGTTTTCTTCTCCTCTCATGCTTCTTGTCGTTATAATCGAAGTTACGGAAAGCAAAACGACTTATTTTCTCACCGTTAATGAGTGGAACTTGAGACAAAATGTATCGCTATCGGCAGAAACGTGCGCGATTAGGCTTAATATTGTACTTCAACGCTTTTCATTTGTTTATGTTCCTGTTCCGAAGTCCACCTGTTTATGTTTTCAAACAGAGAGAAGAACGTGTTCTTGATTTTCTTTCGTCTAGTCGAGAAATACAGGCATCGAAAAGTCCAACGTTTTTCAGCCTTTCTGAGTTCTGTAACCAAATCACAGCCCGGTTCTTCACATTTGGCCAAAGGTGATTGTTCTGTTGGCCCAGGACACTCCAAAATGGACGCTTTTAAACGGAACGTGGCAAAAGCTCTCGGACCTTTTGGACCATCTCAATGATCTGACCAGGTTTTGTGCATTGAAACTGCGTCGGCGAGACGACGGGTTCACGAGCGGTCACGCCCTTCTATTCATGCGTAAAAAAAAAAAAAAAATTTTCACTCATAATTCACACCCAAATCTGAAGAAGTTTCACCGCATGCACGCCCTCTGCTGTCTGCCGGCGTGAATATACATCATTTAAAAAAGCTCCGAGAAATAATCAGTCGACTAAAACGCCATCGACCCAGAATTCCAAGTATTTCAAACGCTTGTAATTGGATAAACTCTAAGTAATTTATATGATTTTAACCACTTTTCAGTCATGTTCAGTTGTGGTAGATGTAAACGTTGGTTTGGGCTTAGAAAGGACATTTGAAGACGTTTCTGAATCGTCCCTGGCCTCCGTGCGGTCAGCCTGAATCGATGGAGCGGAAGGAAGTCTGAGTCTGAGCTAAAAATACACCTGGATCGTCACAAACGAGAACGTGTCCTTCAGTCCCGCTTTGTTTATTATTATTTTCCAGATCTGCAGCTCTGAAATGTAAAAATGGAGAGCGAAATGAACGGATTGTGGTTTTGGGAGTTTATATTTGAGCTTCCTTTTTAAGACTTTAATTTACTGACGGACGATACAAGATCACGCAAACATTTGGGAATAAACTCCAGGTAGTTTAAGAAATTACTTTTAGTTTAGTTTTTTATTTCAGTTATTCTTCATTTAGCTTTGAGTTCGATTGAGACAGGTTTTAAATACATTCGGTTGGTTAATTGTTTAATTTGAAAGGTGAAAATCAATCATGGCTAATAATAATAATAATAATAATATAATAATAATAATAAAATAATGATAATATATTTTTTTTATTGTAATAATAATAATATTATTTTAAATAATAATAAAAATAAATAATATTATCATTACTTTTATTAATTATTATTTGTATTAATAATAATAATAATAATAATAATAAAACTTCATCCAGAATAAAATTTTTTCTACAGAACCTGCCTGAACGACAGAGGGATTACACAGAACTTATTATCTATATTTTTTGCTATAAAAGTACAAAGAAGAGAAACATTAAAATACTGGATCAATAAGTAGTATCGATAAGAGACGTAATATCATAAATTCATAGCAAACGTTCTCTTTCTTGAAGCCTTCCGGTCTTCACTTTCCAGACTTTCCACATTTTATTTGTTTAAAAAGTATATTCAAAATGTCTCAATGTTGAATCTCAATAATCATTTGATCGAAAAATGAATCGCTGACTGTCGATTTGAGACTGGTTTATTTCTGATTTGAGACTTTGCTCAGGCCTGTTTTAGTCCTGGTATAGTCCAGGTTTAGTTCTGGGACAGTTCCAGGTTTAGTCCAGGTTCAGTTCGAGGTTGGATGTCGTGTGTGTTTCTAATCTTTTCCGGTGCGTTCCAGGTCGGGGAGAACTTCGTGCCGCCGTTGCTGGACGCGGTGCTCATCGACTACCAGAGGAACGTCCCGGCGGCGCGAGAGCCCGAGGTCCTGAGCACCATGGCGACCATCGTCAACAAACTGGGCGGACACATCACGTCGGAGATACCGCAGATCTTTGACGCCGTGTTCGAGTGCACGCTCAACATGATCAACAAGGTAGGGGCGCTCATGACTCTGAACGAGAACGCAGCGTTTCATGGTCGAGTTTAGTCTCCTTTACATTGAGTCCGTTTGAGAACTTGTTTCTAAAGTTTAGTCTTCTGGAAACCAATTCTGATGCAAAACCTTTTCTTCCATCTTCTTTAACATATAAACAAACAAACATATTGTCTAGCTCCATCAAGTCATCAGAAACTACACGCCCAAAGACAGGTCCTTGTGGAGAAACGTTTGTATTATTAATATTAATAATAAAATAAATATATTTAGCCTAGGTATTTTATGTGGGCCAATAAAGTTAAAAATGACCTCACCGAGGTTCCCAAATCGTGACTGTATAACAGAGTGATAGTTCTCGTTATGTCTAGAACAAATAATGAACAAAATAGAGAAAAGGACGAGACGCTGAGAGAAAAAAAAAGAAAGGAAGAAGACAAAGCCTAGCTAGTTGAAGTCTTCAGTATGAAAAACCATTTGGTAAAGCCAAAGTGCAACCACGAAGAAAGGAAAGTGCGCACACAGGACGACTTAACTAAATGTCGTGAATTTCGACGAGTCATCAAACATGGGAAATGCACTATTCAAGGGTGGAAACTACATCAGCGATCTACACAAGGTTCAAACTGCAGGAAACCGATGCGTGATATCCCATATGTGCGTATAATATCGCTAATTCCAGGTCTAAGACTTATATAGGCTATCCAGTCTAAACGTACATGATTGCTTACATTGTCCAGGGTCTAAACTATTTGCTATACCAGGTCTAGAGTAAGTCGAGTCTACTAGACCAAGCGGTTTTAAGTAGTACACACTCTGAGGGAGCGATTGTGAAATCTAGTCAGCCTGGTGCTCTACCAATAGCAAGCCGTAGACGAGGTATTTCTGCCGTGTTTGTCAGGTGGACTTACGTATTGTCCATGAGTATATGGCGAGTGACCTGAATGAGAACAGGCACAGGCAGAGCCGCGAATCCGTGCTCTACAGCAGACACGGCATGTCAATGTAGATGTGAACAAGACTCTGATCACAGTTGAAAGACGAAGAAGCGCATAATCGGTCTGAATGGAAAGAGTGTAATCGAAGCCGGAGGCCCTATGGTCTCCAGTGAACTGCGTGCGACGACCGAAGACCAGGTTGGTGCAACATGAATCCAGTGCGGCCGAGTGCAGACTTACATGAGCAGACTAGTTGATGGAAAATCAGTTGACAAACAGGACAGACACATTGAGCAGGCAAGAGGAGGTTCAGCGTGCTTGTATAAGGACAACCTCGAGTAGGGCAAGAGTGCAGCATCAGGGAGACTATACCAATTAGCTTCTTCCTAGTATTTTGGAAAGGACACAGTCAGGGTCCAAGTCGCTAGCGGGAAAAGAACCAAGATTGACAATATAAAAGAACAAGGACAGAGCAGTATTGCGCCAGCAAAGGCTAGTGCGCACATAAGAAAATGAGTCCAGGCACCAAGTGAAAGTATACGCCGTGAGAGGGGTATGCACGCAAAAGAAAAGAAGCGCAAAACGGCGTCCTAAGCGTCTAGATGCCTATTTACGGAGTTAGAATGCGTATAGGTAACGTGGAGCTTGACAGGAAAAGAAGCAAGAAGAAGCAGAAAGAAGCAGGACAGCAAGCAGAGAGACAAACAGTACCGTTGAGCACAAGACTATCGTACCAAACTGGACTTGGATCAGGACTGGATTGCCACCCTGCGAGCAGTTGACTTGGAGCGCAGCACCTGCTTGGAGGCCGCGTGACTGTAGCCAGACTGTGAGCAGTTGACAGTTCGCCGCAGAAGCACCCGGCAATAGCAGTTTGATAAAACTTACATCGGGATCAGGAGCAGAACACTGACCAAGTGTTGCACGAAGACCCAGTATGGTACTAGAGCCCAGGACATGTGGCAGCTGAAGCAGACGTTACGACACTAGTGATGGGCGTCGGACCTAGTAGCAGGTGGAATGTAATCACCCGGAAAGAGAGCCGAACACGAAAATGGGCAGACAGAAGCAAGAAGAACAGAGAGTTAGCGCAGAGCATCGAGAAGCAGGACAGAGAGAGGACAAGAAAGGTAAGACAGAGTTAGACACAAGCAGGATAAGGAGGCAGACGCAGAGAGCGTGAAAAGATCAGAGACAGTGACGTGAGGCAGGCACGCGACGAAAGACCATTGGGGAGACACGGCTCACGGCTCACGGAGGGATCAGGAGATAAATGGACAGGAGCAGGATACGAGAGGGTGAGCGAAGCAAGGGACATGATTTTGAAGAGCAATGGATCCTCAAGAGCACAGGATTCGATTGGAGTCAGGACAGCGAGCGTCGTAGGGTATATCACGAAGTAAAAACAATATAAGAATGACACGAGTTATTACACGGGAAAGTGTATAGTGAACAGGTTAGGATCCTCCAACAAAAAGAGCCACTGTTACGGTTCTTGTGAGGGTTTATTTTATTGTGATCAGGTATAGACAGGGAGAAAGAATCTGTTATGTTAGGAGCAGTGCATGTCAGATTTATCAAGAACAGGACAGGAGCGTGATACTGGGACAACGTAGCCAGGTCAGACAGGGAGCAGTAACTGACCTGACAAAGGAGACGATGGAACCGGTCAACTTAGAAAAAATAGTAACCACACAGGCCCACGAGCAAGGGCAGCACGCTCAGAGCTCGCATTAGAGAATCAAACTAATCCACCTCAGATGAGAAATCGCGATAGCAGCCTGGCTTAGAACCAGAAGTTAAAAAAAAAAATCTTGAGGACAACATAGGAGTCAGACTCATAGAGCGAAGGAGTCAGGAGATCAGTACATGGAATATCACTAGGACGAGATGTCATTAGTACATACTTACCCAGGAGTTCACGTGGAAGGAGCGAGGACGCCTTGTGCTATCCTGAGATGCTTACAATCAGACGGGTATGAAACGGATGTGAGGACAGGGACAGCTCTGAGGGCAAGAGTGCATACGGATCACCAGTTCGACAAGCAGCAACAGGATCGTACTTCGAGCTCAAGCGAAACCCGTAAGTTTCCATTGATCTCCTGAGATGGACAGATGTCACAGATGTTACCCATTGATTCGAGTGTAAGGCAGGCGACAAAGACCCAAGACAGGTAGGTCAAATTCTGTTAGCCACGCCTTGACAGATGGTAACAAGGAAAAAAGAAGGTATCCCCTTAGCGATTGTGAGGTTGACACGCGGAACCAGTAAGATTATCCGAGTGTGGGCAGAAACTTAATACCGGTGAGAAGTGTGCAGAAAAGACGAGAGACCAATAGACATACGAGAGCAATATAGACCCCGAGAGAGCCAGGCGAGGACAGGATAACATTCCCTTAGTGGAAGAGGAGCTGCTGTGGACGAGGGTTGCATTAACAGCACATGAAGGTTGAAAACTAGAGCGAGTAGGGTGACAGAAGTAAAGGAGAGCGGAGGCAAGAAACAGAGGAAGGAGAGTCAAGACAGACTTGAAGTACTCAAATGCGGCCAAAATCAATTGGATAATTCCGAGAGAAAGTACTGAGACAGGGCATGCGGAAGCAAGTGGAAGAGAGCAACAAATACAGGAACAGTACAAGGCATACTTCCCATAACGTGGAGCAGACAATCGCGCAGCCTACTGAAAGTACAGTCGGAAAAACAAAGCACAGGAGGAAGACGAGGCGAGTACGTAGACCGAGGCAGCAGCGACCAACAGCCGTTGACGCAAGAATAAACCTGAACTTTGGAGTGCGGACAGGAGCAGGACAGGACTAATCGATGAGAATCGCGAGGGGATGTCGAGTCCACAGGTAGCAGTGATATACATCAAGTGAAGATCAGGAGTGAGAGCATGGAGTCAGAAACTAGGTCTCTCACTAGTATGAGCGACTCAAATCTGAAAGCAGCGACGAAGTACATTTAAGGTGGCCGAAGCGAGGCAATAGGGAGACGTAGCTTAAGGAGTACGGACAGACGAGACCGCGACCACAACCGGACACAGGGCCTAGGCTCCGCGTTGCGAGTTGTAAGAGGTAGAGGAATATAGACGGAGGAGCACAGAGGAGCTCACCTGTGCGATGCGACGAGAGACTATACACACGAGACCGATAGTAATACACTCATGATTAGTGAGCTGCAAGGGAACCGATAAGAAAGAGCAACACAGAGAGAACAAAGAGACGAGATCTGAGAGCTAGGTAGAGACAAGAGGAGACAGGTAGGAACAAGGGCTGAAGGTGAGCGACCACAAGAGGAGCAGGAGGAGACAAACCAGAGAGGCAGGGAGGTGATATGGAGAGACAGCACAGCTCTGATACAGTCTAAAGAGATGGATCAAAATGTAATAATATTAGCTGGAGGTCTCTGTCTTGCTGTCTAAAATAATCTAACTCGTTAATAGCGTTGACCTAGATCTGACGAGATAATTGTAGCTGGAACCTATATGGTGTTACTAAGCTCGGAACTATTGATCTAGTGAAGCATGCGAGACAAACTATAATATGAGAAGTTTAGACCGTGACTGGCTACATAGCGTATAGTGCTCGAATCACTGTGTAAGTATAGAATGTGATTACATTAGAATGCAAATGAATACAATTCTTAAGATGAAAGTGAGGTAGCACAAAAAGAGTAACAATTCTTACAGTGTGTGCAGACACGAGGAATTTCAAGACTGTGCTTATTGTGTAATCTCTTCCATAGACAGCTCCTCTACAATAAGTAACCGTTGAAACGGCTGCCAAAGCTCGACGTGTTAAGCGATGCGCTTGAGAGGTCGAGTTCCTGCGGGGAGATCAGACCTTTTACGAAGATACTCCGGCAACTCTCGCTCCGAAGCAAACACGACACAAGTTAGATCAGAAGTTCTGTCAAGTGCGAATAATAACATAAAGTGTAAAGCTAGGAATTTTCTAATGAGACGTGTGATTTAGCGAAATGCTGTACGTGTTTAGGAGCTACGGATCGAGTTTGTCGATGTTGAATAAGTATCCTGGATAGTTTGTGATGCATCAGAATGGGACTTGGTTTGATGCCATGCGATGTAGTCGTATATATCTTGGGAGTTGCACGTGTGTCTCGCATTTTGAGAGTGTAATAGATGACTGTATTCTCAGAATGGAGAAGATTTGAGCTCTGTCGTGTATTTTAGCTATGTAAAAGTAGTGATTTCTAGAATGTATCTATCTGTGAGGCGTGAAAATGGCTGTGGCGATTCTAACTATTCTAATATATCTCTTCTAGCATCACAGGCGTCTTACATATGTTCAGACATCTAAGTTGGCGTGACTGGAGAGCCCTTCAATGGTGCCGATTCTATGTTCTCTTGAGATCAAAAACGACCAGACACATCTAACGCAACGAGGCCATGTGAAAGGAGTCAATAGAAACTACTAGTCGGAACAGCATAAGTGCATATTGACAAGGCAGATATACCCTACGCCTTAGTCTACAAATAAGCCCCTATCATACATGATCATAGAACGAACTCTCAGATGATATCTCGCAGTTTCACATGGTGCAGACAAGTTACCCTATGCATGAGAATCGCGATACTCTTATGGGCTCATGCAAGAACGTCAGTCACAGCTGAGCGGCAGATCCGTGCTCCAGCCTAGTATAGTCCGGCGTAGATAGCTCCCTCAAGTCAGGGCATGAGATCAGCTCTAGGATCAGGCATAGCTGGATCCTGTAGGCTTGTTAGGGTAGCGGCGATGAAGTATAATACTCTCTTACACTTCTTCAAACTATTCTGTGATTAACTGGTGATGCTATCTCTTTTTTGCCGGTACAGCGGTAAAAAATATAGACGTTCACTGTGCGTGAGCGTGTGTTGCGATGCAAATTCTGGGAGTAATATTTGTTTAATTAGTATTTGCATGTTGCAGTCCAGAGATGCTCAGTGAGGTGATTACTATGGCCTGTTAGGAGTGACGAGAGGTACGTTGCTACGTTACATGGCAGAAGTTAGTCAGGTGGATGACGAGTCACCATCAAAGGCAAATCAGGTATAGTTGTGCTGACTCGATATTACAGTAAAGTGTCGACATGTTTCAGGACACCACACATTCTACCGTCCTTAATTGGACAGGAGATATACTTTGCAGACTGTGGAAGCAGTGGACACCTGTAGCTTGGTGAACATGAGCAGTCTATGTCTGATCTAAGCCTTACGAGATGATAAAGCTCACGAGCCTCATCTCGACTATCAAAGACTAGATGAAAATCTTGTGTGACGCACGAATATCAGGAGATATACGAATTATTATAATCAGTTAGTACGTACAGGAGCTTCGTTGCCTGCAGCAGATCACTTACAGACTAGTCGATTGAGTTTTTTTTCCATTATTTGTAGTCTGTAAGTTTATATATGCGTGTATATTTTTAATGTTTGATTCTTCTCACAATTACAAAGTGTGAGGTCAATTCTGAAATCATTATGTTTCCTTCTAAAGTGAGACTTCCCTAAAAGATTTGCATTCTTACTTGAGTACTTTTGTCTGGACCACAGGACAAGTACAAAGTCTATCTATTTCTGTGTTATACAATAAGTACTTTGATAACAGACAAATTAGTAATTCCGAAGGGTTCAGTGTTGACTCTGATGGAGTTATGTAAGCTCAGCCCTGAATGTGCTTCTTATACAAGCAAAGTAGTTAATCGTAGTTGTCCACACATCTCACTTATAGAGTATCGCAGGGAAAGCAGTCTGGAAGATGATGTCCTTGTATAACTGTAAGTTCGTCTGCGCGATGGCTGTGAAAGTTATGCCTAGTAGACTATTACTCGTTAGAGCTTGCTGTGTGTGCAGGTGTGAGCAGTACGAAGGACAATGTGCAGATATCGCTTGAGGCTGTCAGAGGAAGCAGTCAGTTCGCGACAGACTGAAGACAGCTCTCAGGATTGAGTTCCGCTCTGCTCAGCTGCACCTGTGGTCAAGGGCTATTCCCAGTAATTAGAGATGGTTCAAAAATTATTTTAGCGATAGATATCTGCATGTCACCTCATTGAGTGCAGATCAGGGCTTCTCCAGTAGCGAGGTGAGTGGAGCTGGTAGACGAACCAAGGCGACCACGCCCCCCTCAGCTCAACGTACTCGGCAGGGTCTATTTGGTCATGGCGGCGCTAGTGGACTGGACAAAATTATGCGAGCAATAAGACTGCTTGAAAGAAAAGTATAAGGCAAGAGACTATTTCTCTTCATTTCAGGTATGTACCTACGAGTTTTCAGAGGCAAAAGTCCGGAGCCGAGAGACAACCAATGCAAAGATAAACAAGGAAGTTGGCCGTTTGTAAGTAGCCATTCTAGTGTCAACGGCCTTTTTGTACCGTTGAGTGCAAATAATATTACATAAATACGAGACTATGTCTAGTAAGGTAACAGTAGATAGACATAGTGACAGTAGTTTAAGCTATAGGGACCATATCTAAAAACAGATATACAGAGGCAGCAGAGCCATATACACACACACAGGCACAGAACGCAGCATGAGCATAGAATTAAAGTATTACGGTATATATAATAATACAGAACAGTAGAATATATATGATATATACAGGTGAAGCACACAACGTAAGTATAAGTCAGTATAACGTGGTACACAGGTATACTCTATGTCTAGATATCTGTATTAATAAAGAGCATAGTATGAAAAGAGTAATATTATAACGAACACGTGATAGAGGTACCGGCTATAGATTATTAACATTGAGTGATATATTATATACTATATGTAATCAGATCAACATAGGCTTATAATAGACCATGGGACTAGTAACTTAGACTTCACAACACAGGACCAGTATATATATGATACTGCAGCACACACAGCCCAAACAGGACAAATGAGTTATACAGGGTAGTAGCTACGGTATATATTACACAGGCCACCGCACACACACACACACGAGCACTATATATCTGCGTATTCTCTTTGCGTCTTTTGTACAGGTTAGATCGACGAGCTGAAGACTCAGACAAGGTAGTCTATATAGACTTGCAGTGTTTCGGCTAGGCAGAGAGCAAACTATGCTAGATTCTCTCACATCCAAAGGCATGACTGAATACAGTATTACGCAAAATGGTGTCAGTCGAGCGATTCGTAATAGGTGTTGTGATAACCTGCGCTTAACACGAGCGTTGAGTAATTATACGCGAGCAAGACTTCCCACGAGAAGGGCCAACGGCAGACACATTTGGGTACCTTTTGTGCCCTCTGGCTTTGTGCATCTGACTGGCATTGATGTCCAAGCCAGTGCCAGCGTGTGCACCACAGGAATGTGACGACCATCCTCATGGCAGGAATCGAGCCAACCGACGAGAAACAAGCTCCTATGATCACTTAGATGGACCCACCGAGAGGGAAAAGAAGTACTTGACAATCTCTATACTGGTATGCGGTATAGCGGTAGATATGGATTATGTATAACTTATTCAACAAGTTTCACGGGCCGAATAAAGGTACACATTCTACGTAGCAGTATTGCAATAAAAATAGCTGTTTCTGTAGAACTTTATTTACTGATTGAGATCGTACAGCTATGTGTAAAATTATGAGTCCTGATGCCAACTAGCTACAGGCATATTGCATAGCACTGTAGCAGAGAACCTGATCCCTTCACTGCTCCTCCATGCTATAATTGGTCCTGATGGCGTTTTTCTGATCACTTGCTCGAAGAATCCAGGGCGCCCTGTTCACCAGAGCTATCCGACTAACCAGGAGCAGCGGGACAGCTGAACTCAATGTCACTAGTGTGCAGAGTAGTGACCATATCCGCAGCGACGGTACCCTCATGCGCTTTCTGCACCTGGTGCGTATCCACGAGAAATCACAGCGCCATAAGGACAGGGTTCCTCCTTCCTTCTGTCGCGTGCCCAACCGCTGATCCCTGACAAGCATACATCTCTTCCGTGTGTCACCGACACGTCGCACACAGGCCCAGGTCAAATTTTACTAGGGGAGTGTGTATTATTAGAGCAGGGAAGCTGCATCAATGGCATGGAGCGATTGGAGCCTGCGTGACTATGCAAACCCATGTTTCTGCTGTCACAGGACTTATCCAGTCGTGATCCACGAACTATCGGGCAGACTTCGCATACTTCGGCTATCGCTCATTTCTTTACAGACTTGGCTACCTAGGCGGCCACAAGAAACAGGCTTTCTAGCTCTAGAGCAGGATCCTGGTGGGCCTGGTGCCACCTGATTTTCCTAATTCCGTCCCTCATTCGCTTCCTTTTGACACACGCCAATGGCCAAGGGTCTTGTGTGATGTCTTTACAGAGGAAAGTTCATACAGTAGCCCTGCCTCGTTTTTTCACCTGCGAGCCAGGTCTGTATTCTCAGGTCCCAGAGGTCGAATGCAATGGTACGTTCCTTCTTTCCTTTGAGATCCTTCCGTACGTATATGTGCAGCAGTCCGTTCCGGCTCAACTACAATCTAGTATATTATCCGAAGTTCATTTACAGAGTTACCAAGTTCGCATTGCAGTCAAGATTTTATTAAAACACTATGAACTGGCTTCCCATGACCAGCTTACAACATTCTTGTTCTTGCGACCAGTCTGTCGGCATGTGGATTCGCCGGCGATATTCTATCCTTGCTCCATTCTCACGTAATTCGTTACGCACACATCATGTGCTTATTAAGCACTTCAAAGTCCGATCTCGATCCCAGCGCTGTTTGTATGAGCTATCACACTCGCCTCACTTCCTTCCTTCCACACTTCCGTTCCCTACCTCCACAATTATGCACCTAACCCTTAAGCACCGTAAATTACTTGTACGCATGCCCCTGTTTTTTCTCCAGTCACTGCGTCCGTCCTGCTCTTGTCTCTCCCCTATCCTGCTCCTGTCCTGCTCCTGTAACTGCTCCTGACCAGCCCGCTTTTCTCCAGTACATCCCCTATTCTGGTCTCGTGCTGCTTCTGTCCTGTCTCGCTCCTTTAAGTGCTATTCCCCTGTTACTGCCCTGACCATGTCCTGCTAGTGTCTCTGCTCCTGTTCCTGCTCCTGTCCTGCGTCTGTCCTGCTCTTACTCCTGTCTCGTCCCTGTTCCTGTCCTGCCGCTTCCCCCTTCTTACTCCTTTAACTACGTGTGACAGCCCCTGCTGTCCTGCTCCTATTACTGCTCCTCTCCTGCTTCTGTCCCTGTTCCTTTCCTGCTCCAGAACTTACGCTGTCCTGGTCTTGCCCTGCTCCTATTCTGGCCCCTGTCCTTCTCCTGTTCTGCTCCAGTCAATACTACTGTCCTGCTCTAGTACATCCCCTGTCCTGCCCCTGTCACTGATCCTGCTCCTGTCCTTCAGCCTCCCTGCTCCTTTCCTGCTCTTTTAACTGCACCTGACCAGCCCCGTCCCTGCTCCTTCCCCGTCCTATCCTGTTCCTGTTCTGCTTTAATCCTGCCCCTCTCCTCCTACTGCTCCTGGCTTGCCTCTGTCCTGTTTCTGTACTGTCCCTGCTCCTGTCCTGTCTCTGCTCCTACTTTGCTCCGATACTGCTCCTGTCCTGCTTTTTCATTGTTTTTTTCCCTACCACTACCCTGATTGTGTCCTGCTCGTGTCTTTTCTCCTGTCCTGCTCTTGCTCGGCCTCCGTCCTACCTCTCCTCTTGCCCTGCTCCTGTCCTGATCCTGTAATTCACCCGTCTTGCTGCTGTCCCTCACCTGTCCTGCTCCTGTATCTGCTCCTGTAACTTCTCCTTACCCACCCCTATTTTGCTCCTGTCCTGACCTTGCTCCTGTCTTGTCCCAGTACTTCCCCTGTCCTGTTCTTGTCCCTGCTCCTGTGTCTGCTAATTTCCTCTCCCTGTCCTGTTCCTGTCCTGCCCCTTACCTTCACTTTCCCTGCTCCAGTCTCTGCTACTGTCCTTCTCCCATCTTGCCTAATCTCCTGTCCTGCTAGTGTGTCTGCTCCTGTCCCTTCTACTGTTCTGCTCCTGCCCTAACCTTGTCCCTGTCCTGCTCTTGCCCTTTCCTTCACTGCTACTGTCCTGCCTCTGTTTCTATCCTTCCCTTCCTTCCCTGCTCCTGAAACACCCCATGCCCAAATTACCGTCCTGCCCCAGTTTTTTTCCTGCCCTGCTTCAGTCCTGTCCCTATCCTACTCCTGTCCTGCCCCTGTCCTTCGCCTTCTTTGCTGCTGTAGCTGCGCCTGACATGCCTCCTTTTCTGCACCTATCCTGTTCCAGTCACTGCTCCTGTCGCGTCTCTGTCTTACTTCTGCCTTAAACCTGTCCTGCTTTTGTCCCTACCCTGTTCTGCTCCTTTCCTGCCCCGTTCCCTACGCCATTCCCAGCCCCTGTTCTGCTTCAGACCTGTCACTGTCTTGCTCTTGTCCTATTCCTATCCGTCCCCTTCTTTCCCTGCTCCTGACAAACCCCATGCCCACATTACTGTCCTGCCCCTGTTATCCACCTGCCCTGCTCCAGTCACTGCTTCAGTCCTTTTCCTCTCCTGATCCTTTCTCTCCCCTGTCCTGCTTCTTCTGTCCTGCTCCTGTAACTGCTCCTGACCATCCCCTGTCCCTGCTTTTGTCTTTCCCCTGTCCTGCTCCTGTCCTGCTCTTGTCTCTCCCCTATCTCTCCCCTTTTCTGCTCCTGTCCCGCTCCTTTCACTGCTATTCCCTCTGTCACTGCACTGACCATGTCCTGCTAGTGTCTCTGCTCCTGTCCTGCTTCTGTCCTGCTCTTGCCCCTGTCCCGTCCCTGTTCCTGTCCTGCTGCTTCCCCCTTCTTACTCCTTTAACTGCGCATGACCAGCCCCTGTCCGGTCCTGTCCGGTCCTGTCTTGCTCCTGTTACTGCTCCTATTACTGCTCCAGTTCTTCCCATGTCTGGATCCTTACTTGATCCTTTCCTGATGATCCTTTTCTGATTCTTTCCTGCTCCTGTCCTGCTCCTGTCCTTCTCCTGTCCTGCTCCTGTCCTGCTCTCTTCATTTATCCTCTCAACGCTGCTGTCCCTGCTCCTGTCCGTCTCCTCGTCCTTCTCCTGTCCCTGCTCCTGTCTTTCAGTAGCTGCCACTGTCCTGCTCCAGTACTTCTCCTGTCCTGTTCCTGTTTTGTTCCTGCCTTGTTCCTGCCCTGCTCATCTCCCGTCTACTCTCATGTGCCTATCCTTCTCCTGTCTTGCTCTCCTGTCCTGCTTCTATCCTGTCCCTGTTCTACTCCTGTCCCTACGCCTGTCTTTCACCTTCCCTGGTCCTGTAACTGCACCTGTCCAGCCTCTCTTCCTGCGCTTATCCTGTCCCTGTCCTGCTCCTATCTTGCTTCTGTCTTGCTTCTGTCCTGCTCCTTTCCGGCTTAAGTCCTGCCCCTGTACCTTTCCTGTCCCTAATCCTATCCCTTCTTCCCTTGTCCATCTCTCCTGCTCCAGAATTTACCCTGTCTTGGTCTTGCCCTGCTCCTGTTCTGTTCTGGTTCTTCTCCAGTCAATACTACGGTTCTGCTCGAGTACATCCCCTGTCCTGCTCTTGTCACTGATCCTGCTCCTTCCCTTCAGCTTCCCTGCTCCTATCCTGTTCATGCCCTGCTTTAATCCTGCCCCTCTCCTACTCCTGCTCCTGTCTTGCCTCTGTCCTTTTTCTGTACTGTCCCTGCTCCTGTCTTGTCCCTGCTCCTATCTTGCTCCAATACTGCTCCTGTCCTGCTTTTTTCATTGTTTTTTTCCCTACCACCGCCCTGACTGTGTCCTGCTCGTGTCTTTTCTCCTGTAACTTCTTACCCACCCCTGTTTTGCTCCTGTCCTGACCTTGCTCTTGTCTTGTCCCAGTACTTCCCCTGTCCTGTTCTTGTTTCTGCTCCTGTGTCATCTAATTTCCTCTCCCTGTCCTGTTCCTGTCCTACCCCTTTCCTTCACTTTCCCTGCTCCTGTCTCTTCTACTGTCCTTCTCCTGTCTTGCCTCAGCTCCTGTCCTGCTCCTGTCCCTGGTCCTGTCCTGCTTCAATCATGTCCCTGTCCTACTCCTGTCCCTGCTCCTGTCATTTCTCCTGTCCTCCTGACCAGCCCGTGTCCTCCCCATGTCTTTCTCCTGCCCTGCTCCAGTCACTGTTCCTGATCTTTTCACGGCTCCTGCGTTGCTCCTATCCTGCTTGTGTCCTACTCTTGTCTACTCTTGTCCCTCCTCTGTCCTGCTTCTGACCTGCTCCTGCGCTACTCTCTGTTCTCTTCATTGCTTCTGTCTGCCCCTTTTCTTCTCCTTCCCTGTTACATTCCCTGCTACTGTCCGGCTCCTGTCCTACTCTGTTCC
>BJKM01000141.1:204969-304969 GCA_015082035.1 Chaenogobius annularis
CAGAATTTCTAGGCGCAGTCAGGGGGCGGAGGGGGTCCGGTTTGGAGAGCACAGGATCTCATCTCTGCTGTTTGCAGATGATGTTGTCCTGATGGCTCCATCAAAACCTGGACCTGCAACATGCGCTGGGACGGTTTGCAGCCGAGTGTGAAGCAGCTGGGATGAGAATCAGCACCTCCAAATCTGAGGCCATGGTTCTCGACCGGAAAAAGGTGGCTTGCCCTCTCCAGGTGGGTGGGGAGTCCTTGCCCCAAGTGGAGGAGTTTAGGTATCTCGGGTTCTTGTTCACGAGTGAGGGAAGGATGGAGCGTGAGATTGACAGGCGGATCGGTGCAGCGTCTGCAGTGATGCGGTCGCTGCATCGGACCGTTGTGGTAAAGAAGGAGCTGAGTCGAAAGACAAAGCTCTCGATTTAACGGTCAATCTACGTTCCTACCCTCACCTATGGTCATGAGCTTTGGGTAGTGACCGAAAGGACAAGATCGCGGATACAAGCGGTCGAAATGAGTTTCCTCCGCAGGGGTGACTGGGCGCTCCCTTAGAGATAGGGTGAGGAGCTCAGTCACACGGGAGGAGCTCGGAGTAGAGCCGCTGCTCCTCCACGTTGAGAGGAGCCAGCTGAGGTGGCTCGGGCATCTGTTCCGGATGCCTCCTGGACGCCTCCCTAGGGAGGTGTTTCGGGCATGTCCCACCGGGAGGAGGCCCCGGGACACGCGCTGGAGGGACTATGTCTCTCGGCTGGCCTGGGAACGCCTCGGGATCCCCCCGGAGGAGTTGGAGGAAGTGTCTGGGGAAAAGGAAGTCTGGGAGTCCCTGCTTAGACTGCTGCCCCCGCGACCCGGCCCCGGATAAAGCGGAAGAAGATGGATGGATGGATGGATGGAACATTTAAGTGAGCATGTCACTGTTGCAGTGCAGAAATGTGAGCATGTCAACATGCTCTGAACTCAAACTTGCCCTGCGCTTTGACACTATGTTACCTGCAGCAGAAAATAAGCACTCTGATGGTGTGGACGTGGCTGGAATGCATGGAAAAGATTGTGTTAGTGTTGACAGAGTTGGATAACGCGTTTCATTTGTTTTCCACCATGCAAGTGGATTCTCCTTCTTGGATAGAGGGTGCTCACCAAAATACATCAGTGTTTCTCTTTGCACTAACTGAGTACCCTGTTCGTCTGCATCTTCTTCATCACTTACAGGATTCAGAGGATGATCCCAGTACCTTATCCAGGAAGGATGTTAGTTTGTTTGATGACACAGGGTTATTTGGAGAACTACTTTTCTGTATTTTGATTTTTCAGCATGTGTTTTTTTTGGTATCAAGTGCCATTGTTTGTACTGTGCTTTGTACTTTGAATGCATCCTCTGAAGATAAAAACTTCAGTCTCCTGAATCTGGGGTCAGGAGCAGCAGCACGGAGGGGAGTGTTTGTGTGATCTGAGTTGAAGGCAAACATTTCTTTTTTCTATTTCCTCAGTCATCTGAGTTTGAGAAGCTTGGACAGAGGGGGTTTCAAATGCTGAACCCTCTGTGTTTTTTTTTAAGGTTTTGAACAAGTTGTGGAAGAGCAGACAGAGTGACATATTGTTGGCCACTTAGAAAAACAGTTGCACTCTCAAATGGGACAAGGGCATTGTTTCAGCTCCTCCATCAAATTCCATTGTTCAGGCTTGAGGTCCAGGTGGTGTTTTGCCTCTTGGAGTCACTGTTGGGTCGGAGAGGGCAGCAGTCACGGGCCATCTTTGTTCTAGGAGCCTGGACAGCATGTAGAAGGTACTGACATCCTGGATCAGCATGTGTTGTGGTGTACCCATTTGAAGCTGCTTCTCCTTGAGCTTGGTGCAGGCAAGTTCACTTTTCTTAAAGTGTTCGACTAGACTCCTAGCAGCAGACACACACTTTGAAACAGTAGGGTTGTTTTTGAGGGAATTTTGTACAACTAAATTTAAAGTGTGTGCTGAACATCTCACAGATGCCCACCCATGTTTTTCCCTCAAAAGCTTAGTTTGCTGCAACCACATTGGCACCGTTATCATGCACAACTGCTTTCACTTTTTCAAGGGGAATGATGAACGTTTTAAGAACATCTTGAAGCCATTCTGCAATATTTGTAGCTGTGTGTCTGTCTTGCAGGGGAATCGTGGCCCAAACGAAGGACTGCATTTCCCAATTGCCTCCACCCAGTGACAGGTCACACCTGTCACTCTACTCCTGTCATGCTTCTGTCCCTAATCATTTCCCTGCCCCTGTCATGCCCCTGCCCTGCCCCTGCTCCAGTCCTCCTCCTATTCTGCTTCTGTCTTTCTCCTTTGGCTGCTCTTTCCCTATTTTAGTCTTGCTCTAATCCTGTCCCTGCTCCTATCCTGCTCCTATCCTGCTCCTATCCCTCCCCTGTCCTTCCCCTGTCCTTGCTCCTGTCCTGTCACTTCCCTATTCCATACACTTCTCTAACAGCCCCCAACCTGCTACTGTCTTGCTCATGTAAGCACTCCTATCTCCTGTTCCTGTAACTGCTCCTTGCCAACCCCTGTCCTGCTCCTGCCCTGCTCCTGTCCTAACCTTGTCCCTTCCCTGCACTTGTCCTGCCCCTGTCATGCCTTTGCTCTGTCCCTGCTCTCATCCTTACCCTTCCTTCCTTGCTCCTGCAACAATGCACCTGCCCTGCTCCTTCCCTGCTCCTGCCACAGCTCTTGTTCAGCTACAGTCTCTCCCTCCTCTTGTCCTTCCCCTGTCCCACTTTTTTCACAGCTATTCCCCCTGCCACTGTCCTGCTCCAATCTTGCTTCTGTCTTGCTTCTGTTCCTGCTCCTGTCCCTTCCTTCTCCTACTCCTGTCCTACTCCTGTCCCTACTCCTGTCCCCTACTCCTGTCCCTACTCCTGTCCCTACTCTTGTCCCTACTCCTGTCCTTTCTCCTGTCCCTGTCTATCCTTCTTCAAAAACTGCTACTGTCTTGCTCCTGTACTTCTCCTGTCCTGTTCCTGTTTTTTTCCTACCTTGGTCTTACCGGCTCCACATCTGCCTTGTTCCCTGCTCCTGTTCTGCTTCAGTCCTGTCCCTGCTCCTATCCTTCCCTTCCTTCCCTGCTCCTGCCACAGCTTCTGTCAATGCTTCAGTCCTTCCCCTGTTCTGCTATCTTTATTGCTTCTGTATGCCCCTTTTCTTCTCCTTCCCTGCTACTGTCCGGCTCCGGTCCTACTCCGTTCCCTGCCCGTGTGTCCCTTTTTTCACTGCTATTCCCCCTGCCACTGTCCTGCTCCAATCTTTCCTCTCTCTTGCTTCTTTCCTGCTCCTGTCCTTCTCCTGTCCTGCTGAAGTCCTGCCCCTGTACCTTTCCTGTCCCTAATCCTATCCTTTCTTCCCTCGTCCATCTCTCCTGCTCCAGAATTTACCCTGTCCTGGTCTTGCCCTGCTCCTATTCTGGCCCCTGTCCTTCTCCTTTTCTGCTCCAGTCAATACTACTGTCCTGCTCTAGTACTTCCCTGTCCCTACTCCTGTCCCTACTCAAGTGTAGCTTCTACTGCTACACTTGTCCAAATGTCAGTAGTGAGTGCAACTGAGACACATTTTTGTATAGCATCAATCAACTTGTGCTTGATTTCTTTGTACCTATTCTCCATTTTCTTGGTAAAATAGGTCCTGGATAGCAGTTCATATTGAGGACTAAACTTTGAAATAATTTCCTTTAAGCCTTTGCCTTCAACCATTGATAATGGACGCATGTCAGTCACTAACATGTTCAGAATGCTGTCACTGTACTCTGCTGCTTGCTGCGTTGAACATGATGGGGCCATTCTCAGGAAGGTGTCCATACGGGGCTGGGGTTTACTAAAATGGAAGGATAAATGTTTATTATAGTTTGGTAATAATGCCAGATTATATGCCTACACGTTATATAGATGTGACGATTAATTATTTTCAAAAGTATTCATTCACATTAACATATTCCTCAATACAATATACAATCTCGTCAAACTATTTACAATCAATTTCAATTTAATTAAGTTGTATTTGACATACAGACTTGAAAGATTCGTACCATTAACACGAACAAGTTGTTGCCAAACTACCGCGCTAACACAGATAACGAGCCATTTCTCACGCTAAATGACAACACGTGTTTGAAAAACAGCACGGTTTTTAGACATGCAAAGTCTAACGCTAAGCTAACTTACCTCGGGGTGTCTTTATTTTCTTTTCATATGCTGGATCATTGATGTTGTGCTGTTATGGAAAGAGAGGTCCGTTTGGCAGTGCAAGCACTTCAATGTTTTGTCGACTTTTTTAAATCTAAAATGGTCCCATACTTTAGACAACTTCTGTCTTTTCTTTGCCCCCCATGTTCCGTTTGTTTGTCGTTGCCCGAACTTTCTTTGTTCAACCCGTTTTTCGACATTTTTTCGTCACACTGGACTCAGCGGCATCTCAAACACGCTACAGGTAACGCTTTTGTTGACGTGCAGCAGCGTGCGAAACATGCTCCGCAACTACAAAGTTCCAGGGTCGAACATAACCGCGCATAGTAAAACGGAAATAAAACGAAATAATCGAAGCAGATTAAAAAGAATCGATGCATTTTTGTAATCGAATTATTCGAATTATTCGAGGAATCGTTTCAGCCCTAGTGTTATATCAGCATGAGTTATGAAATAGCTCTTTCTCATTATGCTGTACTTCTGCATCTTGTGCCGACAAAGTAAATGTTGAATCTAAAATAATCCTATGTGAGATGCATGAAACTGACCCCATTAAGAAGCCTACCTGCAGCTCCTCCTCCACCTATCTACAAAATCTGCACAACCAAGATCAAATAACTGGGATTAGCGTTATTTACACCAGTCAGGTGTAATTGTTTGTTATGAGGCGAAATGTTCGGATTGAGGCACACAACAGTAATAATGGTTCTTTTAATTTCTTTGTGACAAATGACATTACAAAGCTCTATTTTCTGCCATGTTACAATGTTGTTTCCTCACCAAAGACACACTTGCAGTTGTGTTTCTTTCGGTCATGCATGTTGTCTGCTCTGTTGTGTTGCTCTGCTCTGTTGTGTTGCTCTGCTCTGCTGCTGCCTCTCGACTAGGTTTTCGTTGTAAATGAGAAATGTAGGATTTCACTGCCAACACACGGGACAGTAAAAAACAACAAAAAAACAACAACTAAGAGACAGTTATCGCTAGCTTTCCTCTTCCCTCAGGTGAATGAACAACACAGTTGCCATGTTTTGGAATACAAAGTGATTAGTTGCTTCATGACAAATAAATCACTTTTAGTGTCCTCCACAGGCCACTGAGCAGTACTGCTGGCCAGGTAACTTGGTTGTTCACCTGCCACAGCTGCGCACTCTCTCACCTTGTACAGAGACCCATTCATGTTAGTGAGCTGAACGCTTTTATAACCAGAGCAGACAGCAGCAGAATATTATTGCATGCACACTGAGAACAACACTGCCTCAAACCACGCTGAATAAATGTATGTGTGTATCCTGAATGTTTGCAGATTGTACCCAACTGCGCATACGCCAAGGAGAAGTGAATCAATGGCGGTGCCAAATTTCAACAAGTGACAAAAACTTGCTTTTAGGGTCTTTGTTCTTAGTTAAGGCTCTGTTCACGATTCTAATGATGAGATGTTAGTTAGAAATACAGGCAAAAATTTAACAACATAGAGAGTTAGTCTGTGTTATGTATTAAGCAGTGGTGAGGCTAGTAACTCCAGTCAGCACTTTTTATTTTTCACTTGATAACCATTCATTATTGATGAATACCCCAAATCTGTTTGCCCATCCATAAAAGTCACCACATGCTACTGATTTTATTAATAAAAAAATATTACAGTTGATCGCTGACATTAGCAACAATAGCAAACGCAAGAAGTCACAAAGCAACAAGGATTGCTGGTTCAACTCCTCGTGCCACCTTGTACAGCCGCATTATGTAATATTTCTGCATTATGTAATAATTCTGCATTATGTAATAAACTGCCTCAATTCATTATGTAATACATTGTGCTTTGTAATAAGTTATTACATATTGATAAAGTTATTACAAAATGTGTAAACTTTTTGTTTTAAGACGCATTACGTTATAATGCCACATTGTGTAATAGATATCCAAAAGTCACTTCCTCATGTAATAAATTCACATTTTGCAATAACTTGCAAAATAATGTAATAAACTCAACATCAAACACATGATGTTATAAGATTTGCCGCATTTTGCAAAAAAGTTATTATATATTGAGAAATGTTTATATTTTAAACTTTGTATATTTTATTTTCTCTCTTTTTTTTCTCTCACTGAATTAGTAGTAGTAGTAACCTATATTTTAACCCAGTATTATTACACACTGACAACAGAACCTTAAGAAAAATATACATCTTTATTAATGTAAAATTAAATCAATGCAACAATTTATCTATTTTAGTTCAATTTATAAGGTTTCAGCATAAGGGAAATACATTGACAATGGGATTCTGCACACATTTGTATGGATATAATCTATTTGAATGTATTTGTGGAAAACCCCTTGAGATGTGCCATCTCATTTTCAAGGTGGCCCAAATCCAAAAAGTCTGTTCTATAACAAGGTAAAATAATTTCTTCTATTTATAATTATATAAAATAAATAACTGAACAGATAGACCTGACTTTAAACTCAACTAATAACTAACATTGTACAACAAATATTGTTCCTTTGGTTCTACTAATCCACACTATGCATAAAACATATATATCTCCATGAAGAACGTTCCGATGTATGGTTTTAACTTTCTTTTTCCATTAAATCATGGTGTTGACTTTCCACCTCCAAAGAGTTACACAGTGTCGAAGACAGGTATTCCATGTGGTTCCATGTGGCTTGTGCATTCACTGTGGCCTTGATTTTCTTGTTCTCGGAAGGCTTGATCTTCTGGTCCTGGGAGGGTCTTTTGGTTCTGAGAGGCCTTGGTCTTTTGATACTGAGAGGCTTTGATCTTATAGTTCTGCGTAGCTTTGGTCTTTTGGTTCTGGGAGGCTTTGATTGTTTGGTTCTGATGACCTTGGTCTTATGCCTCTGAGAGCCTTTGGTCTTTTGGTTCTGAGAAGGCTTGGTCTTCTCCTGTATTCAACGCCATCCTCCCTGCTCTGCTCCAGGACAAACACTCCCAGCTCAGCGTGCATGACTCCGCCTGCAGGTGGATCACTGACTTCCTGAAGTCAGTGAGTGCGGCTGGGGAAGAATGTCTCAGACACTCGGACTATCAGCAGAGGATCTCCACAGGGCTGTTTACTTTCTCCTCTGCTCTTCTCCCTGTACACAAACTGCTGCACCTCCAGCCACGACTCTGTAAAACTGATCAAGTTTGCGGACGACACCCTCATCGGGCTCATCTCGGACGGGGATGAGTATGTCGAGGGAGGTGAACCATGTGGTCTCCTGGTGCAGCGGTAACAACCTGGAGTTCAACGCCCAGAAAGACAGTGGAGATGATCGTAGACTTCAGGAAAGTCACCGCTCCCCAGCCCCCCTAACCATGACAGACTCCCCCATCACCACCGTGGACTCCTTCCGCTTCCTTGGCACCACCATCACCCAGGATCTCAAGTGCCCACCATCATTAAGAAGGCCCAAGCAGAGGATTACTTCCTGGTGCAGCTGAGGAAAGCCAAGTTGCCAGTGCAGTTTTACACAGCCATCATTGAGTCCATCCTCACCTCCTTCCCTGTGTGACACTGAATCAGAATCAGAATCAAAGAGTTTATTGCCATGTCAATGAACAAATTCAAAAACATAAACTTGTCTTAAGGTGCAACATAAAACACTGAGTAATAATAACAACATATATTCAATCAAAAAAGGGCATGCATTAGGAAACATTTAAATTACTATACAATAAAATAAAATAGCATTTCTATGTAACAAGTTACAGTTATGTTTAAAGTTATAGTGCAGAAAGTGACAGAGAGTGTGATATTGCAGTTCAGGTGTTTTGGTGTTCATGAGTCCAACAGTTCCATGTCCTGAGGAGTGTTCAGACCAGGGTGAGACAACAGCCAGAAAAACAGAGACTTTGTGCGTTCTGCTGAGAAGTGATTGGCTGCAGACTTCCATGTCTGCAGGACCTGTACGTCTCCAGGGCTCTGGGACGAGCAGGTGGGATCTCAGCTGACCCTTCTCACCCTGGTCATGGACTATTTGAACCACTCCCTCAGGCAGGTGGCTACGGTCCATCCGGACCAGATCCCCCCGCCACAAGAACAGTTTCTTTCCCTCTTCCGTTGGACTCATGAACACTTCTAAACACTTGCCACATTAACTACAATCTGTCCCGTCTGTTGTTGTTTTCTTTGATGCATGCCTTTTTGAGTTCATATATGTTGTTTTTAATATTGTTCATCGTTGTATGTTGCACCTTAATGCTGAAACAAGTTCCTATGTTTGTGAATTTTGTTCATTGACAATGGCAATAAACTTTTTCTGATTCTGATTCATGTTCCAGGAGGTATTGGTCTTCTGATTCTGGTTCTGAGAAGTTTATGTGATCTGTTTCTCTAGGTTAGGAGATTGTTTGGATATCTTTTGGATCAAAATCCACAACTTTTTCCTTGGTCTTCAGACCAATGACCATGTGTTCAAGGTGTAATAATTTAAATGGGGAGATATGATATAGCTGAGGCACTTTGGGAGGAGACGATTTAGAACTTAACGTTGAAAATCTTGGCAGCTCTTTGCGGGGTTGGTGTGACCATCAAGAATCAGATCAAACTGCACATGGATGGCCACAATTTAATTGTGAAATACAGGTGAGCATGTTCAAAGTGTTCTCTTTGACAGAGCCATGGGTCAGCGCTCCACAGTTGAAAAGAGCAGATTAGTTTTGATGGAACGATTGGATATAGCCTATTCATTCACATTGTATTCAGAGGATCCCACACAGCATAAGCAGCAAAACAAAAAACAATCTAATTATTTAAAAAAAGAAAATAATGCCTTTTTGATCAGCTGTTTTGTATAGTTTCAGATTAGATCAATTGGTTGCATTGGTTTTGGTTGTTATTACATAAATGTGAAATGAGTGTAGATAATTGTTCAAATGAGGATCTACTATCCATAATAATTTTGGAAATAAATGATTTTTTGGCTTGTAGTCTTCATCAGACAAGACAGAGTAAAATGGGAATGAGAGAGAAGGTAGGACATGCAGCCTTTGTTAGTGATTTGAACTCACGTCACTGCGGCTGGCATATGTGCTGCCGCCTTAACCACTTGAAGCCTTGGCCACACTGGGTGTCAGTACTTTTGATGACCCTAAAACTTGGGCTAAATTAGGACTACGTAAACTCTGGAATGCAACTAAACCAGGACTAAATCCATCGTAAGCCATGTACTGATCCCTCCTGTTGAGATCTGTATTCACACTGTTTACATTCCATTTCCCTGGTTTGTTCCCGAAGCATTGAAGTGCCTCTACTCTCCGTCGTTTTCATCCTGACTCACATCGCCGGTCCCACTCTCTTTATGGGCCCCTGAACTTAATATGGCTTTTTGTACAACGTGGTTTCTTTATGGCACTGCTTATCCTCCTAGCGGCAAGCTGTTACATGGGAATCTTTTTTTTTGTATTCTTCTACATTCCAGGGGGAGAGCTGAACATTTTGAGATTTCTGATGGATCTATTTTGGGCTAATCAAGTGTGTCACAATGAATAGTGGCAGCGCACACACATCTTTGAAAGGACAATCACACAAATAAATAATCTTTTATCAAATCCCAGCTGACACGCTTTTGTTGTAATTTCCTGCAAACATCTTTTCTGTGTGTCATCTTTATTTTGGCGGCCTGACAAAAAGACATTTTCCGAAGCGATTCGAGCAGCGTTTGGAAGAATCCACCTTTGTTTCTTGCTCATTTTGTGTTCTTAATGCAGCCAGTGTTTAAACATATTTAGGAACAGCGCATCAGCAGTTTTAATTGAGTTCTGATAACCTGAGAAGCGCTGCCAGAAGTAATTAATCATGGTTTGGTGTGGAGTGTAGTGCCGCGGAACACATTGTGATCAATCACACTGCGACTGAGGACCGTATGCAGTTCTAATTTGCCTCCTGTGTACACCCAGGATGTTATCTAGGTCTCAGGTGCACTCTGCCTTTTTCTGCCCACTGTAAAACGACTAACACTGCAATTAGACAGCACTGGGGGAGGAAGAGTCAAGCAGCAGTGGTAGAGTGCTTGCCTTCTTATCCAAAGGTTGGCGGTCCAATTCCTGCTCTCGACATAAACATCCTTGGCTGGGCCATCCGATCCACTGGCCCAAAGGTTAGCGGTGCGATTGCAGCTGCCTCTGGTGAGCAAGACCCTTCACACGCCTTGCCCTGGGTGACTGTTTACACTGGTGTATGAATGGGCAACTGGTTCCTTGATGTAAAGCGCTTTGAGTGCCTTAAAGGTAGAAAAGCGCTAGATAAATGTAACCATTTAACAGTTTTTAACGTTAGCTAAAATAACTCAACAGCTTATATAATAATATATGATATGAGGTTTTTTGTCTTTTTATGCATTATTTGTATTGCTATTGCCCTTTAAACTTTCATATTTTAGAACTTTAAATAATGTATGTATTAAAAAACACACTTCAGGATTGTGAGTTAGCACTCCGTCTATGGCAGCAAAAGGAATTAGCATGGGGAAATAAACAAAAGCTTTAGCTTGCTCTGACATGTTAATGTAAGCAAGCAGATGTTATGAACATGATTTGAGGAGGAAAGGTTTAAAATGATTTTGGTGATGATGGACTTAAAAACAGCACAGGAGACTTCTGGATCTACTTTTAAATCAGAAAACTGGTAAATTTTAATTTACCAATTTTAATTTTGAAGTCACACAGTCACTATCTACTATAATGGGCTGCAAGATCCCATTAT
Organism: Chaenogobius annularis; assembly: GCA_015082035.1. Taxonomy (NCBI): domain Eukaryota; kingdom Metazoa; phylum Chordata; class Actinopteri; order Gobiiformes; family Gobiidae; genus Chaenogobius; species Chaenogobius annularis. The sequence goes on from BJKM01000141.1 coordinate 215,873, forward strand.
CCCCCTCACAGGAGGACCTCACAAAAATTACTGATAAAACAAGAAACTTCAAAATTCTCCTCATAGCTCTAACCATCACCAAGAAAACTGTCATCACAAAACCAGCTATAGCATACACATTAAACACTTGAAAAATCTTCTATGACGACACATAAGGAACTATATACAAACCAACAAAACAAGGCTGTAATAATGAGTTTGGAAGCTGACAAAGCTTTGCACTCTGTAAGCTGGCCTTAATTATTTGAAGTGTTTCCAATAGATGATTTAATAATAAAAAACATTGGGCTTTTTAAATAGTCCAGCATCAAGAATAATTATAGCCGTTCATGGCGATAAAGGCCCCCTTGCAACCGCGGGGTACCAGCCACCGCGAAGAGCACACCTCTAATTCTGCCGCCTATATTACCCCTCCCCCACAAAGAGTACCAACTCTAAACTACTTCATTCATAAATAGATTGTCGTTTATGCATTTTTAAATATCAAATTTGGAGAGGACTCTAGAGAGCCATTTTATTAGCTAGCCACTACATTAGCATATCATTGCGTTCAGCTTGGAAATCTTCACAAACATGCCCATAAAATTTTCACGCAAGAAAAAAAGTTTAAGAAAGTAGATTTTTTGGAACTTTTACAAAAAGTGTGATTTAGTTTAAAATTCACAATGATCACACACCCAAAGGCGTTATCAGCTTCAAATTTATAATTCAATTCCATTTCAATTTATATTAGTAATGCCCAAAATCACAACAGTAGTTGCCTCGAGGGGCTACAGTTGAAAAAAAAAAAATCAACAATGTTCATAGGAACTTAGAGACCGTTTCGCCAGACAGACTGTTTCTCCAGGCAGTTGAGGAGCATCTGGATCCACAGGTCATCGATGTGCCGACTCCACTCCTGTCGGGGAAGTGGAGAAAAGAAGGAAAAGCAATGAACAAATTGCAAGTGAAATTAAATATTAAATATTGTTTGATTGATGAAAAGTAGTAAGAAGCTGAGGATAGTGCTCAAGCTGCCATACTTCCCCAAGCATAGTTGCTACTAGGGCAGCATAGCTGGGAACTGTAGGTTTTTATTTCAGTTCCTAACTGGCCTGACCATAAGCGATTTCAAAGAGGAACGTTTTAAGCCTGGTCTTAAATGAAAGGGACTGTGTCGGCTCTTTAACATGGATAGGAAGCTGATTCCACAACACAGGAGCTTGGTAGCTAAACGCTCTACCTCCTACTGTGCTTTTAGAGACTCTTGGGATTCATTTGGAGAGCGAAGTGCTCTGTTTGGATGATTAGGTACTAAAGCATCTTTGAGGGGCCAGGTCATTTATGGCTTTGCAAGTCAGGAGGGGATTATGAATTTGATTCTAAACTCAACAGGGAGCCAGTGAAGAGACTCGAGCACCAGCGTAATGTGCTCTCTTCTTTTAGTTCCTGTTAGTAATCTTGCTGCTGCATTTTGAACCAGTTGAAAGCTTTTCATAGAGCTTTTAGGACACCGCTGCGAGCAGGGAGTTACAGTAGTCTAATCTAGATGTTACAAATGCATGGACAAGTTTCTTTAGCATCACTTTTAGGCAAGATTTTTCTGATTTTGTGAATATTACGCAGATGGAAAAAAGGCTAGATGTGCGCTTTGAATGTGAGCTCTTGGTCAACTAGGACTCCAAGGTTTCTTACAGTGGAGCTGGAGGCTACACTGACGTTGTCCAGTGTGACTATCTGCTCAGATAAAGCGTCTCGTAGATGTTTAGGGCCTAGTACAATGACCTCGGTTTTTTCAGTGTTAAGAAACAGATAATTAAGTGTCATCCAGGTTTTATATCCTTCACACAAGTACTAATTCTGTCTGCTTGATTGGTCTGAGGGTTTCATTGATAAATACAGCTGTGTGTCATCTGCGTAGCAGTAGAAGTTAATGCCATGCTTTCTGATCATGTTACCTAACGGCAGGCGATATAAAGAGTAAACAGAATTGGACCGAGTACTGAACCTGTGGCACACCGTTGGTTACTTTAGAACAGGGTGAGGAGCTCTGGTTTACATTAACAAACTGGTACCTATCCGATAGGTAGGATTTAAACCTGCTGAGGGCTGTCCCTCTGACACCTACATCAGATTCTAACCTCTGCAGTAGAATGTTGTGGTCGATGGTGTCGAACGCTGCACTGAGGTCCAATAACCCGGATTGAGACCAGTCCATCGTCAGCAGCTAATAACAAATCATTTGTGACTTTAACTAATGCAGTTTCAGTGCTGTGGTGGGCTCACTTCAAATAAGTTTATTGTCCTGTAGATGGCGACAAAGCTGTTTAACTACAACTCTTTCAAGGATTTGAAAAAGGTCTGTAGTTTATCAACAGTCATGATCAATATTAGGCTTTTTCAGAAGCGGTTTTAATTACTGCATGTCTGAGTGACTGTGGAACATAACCACTTTCTAATGAAGTATTTATTATCTTAAGAATAGAATCTATAATTAGGGGAGAATGTCTTTGAGGAGTCTGCTTGAATCGGGTCTAAAATACAAGTTGACGTTTTAGAGAGAGATAATGGCTGAAGTTATCTCTGCTTGATCAACAGCAGCAAACCCTTTGTTAAACTCTTTGTTTAAGTGAACGCAGTTCTTCATTGTACCATGGGGAGGCACGTTGCAACATCAAGAGCGGACTTCAGAGAATCAAGTCGACAAATTGATCACTTGCACTGGGACTCAGGCTGTTCTCAGCAGGATCACATGACATGTCGCTGAATATTGGCTCTGTTATTTCTTTGAACTTTGAGATCGAGTTTTCTGATATTGTCCTTTTCATTATGACTTTATTCTGTGGGCTGGATAATCATTAAGAACAAACTGAAAGGTAATTGGGAAATGATCTGACAGTCCTTCAAAGGGTTTGAGGGAAGACAATGAGTTCACTAATCTCTATTCCATATTTTAGAACAAGATCTAGAGTGTGCTTGTGTCTGAGTGGCTTATTTACATTTTGAGCAAAACCAATGCTATCTAGCAGGGCATTGTAAGAATTACTGAGAGAGTTGTCGCTTCACTTTCACGTGGATATTGAAAACCTCCAGCTATCACTACTTTATCCTTGTCTAACACCAAGTTTGATATAAAGTCTAAGAACTCTGTTAAACACTCTGAATAGGGACCAGGAGGTCGGTAGGAAACCACGAACAAGACTCCTTTTTGGTTTCTCTAATTTGGACATGTGATTGATAGCCTGAGGCTTTCAAATGAGCGAAATGCATTGGTTAATTTTAGGACTCAAGAGTAGGCTTGAGTGTGAGATCACTGCCACACCACCACCTCGCCTGTGCTCCTGGCGGTCTGAAAGTTAACATGAGAGGGTGGGGTGAACTCATTTAGTCTGACATAATCATCTTGTTGAAGCCAAGTTTCAGTTAGAGCTAGAAGATCTATGTTACAATCACTAATTAATTCATTATCTAAAAGCAATTAATATAACATTACATTGCTCATGGTTTTGTGTCTTGTGGCCAAACATGGCCGACTTCCTGTATGATTTAGGCGGGGTCATAATATAATTTTTTACATGTCCTCACATGAACTATTTTTTGGAGTGAGCGTCAAAACTGGGTGGTTGGGGGGAGAAAACATAAATAAATAAAAATGAAAGCCGCGCGCCAATAAAGGCCCTCGCCCCCCTTGCGACCGTGGGGTACCACCCACCACGAACAGCACACTTCTAACCCCACCGCCTACATCAGCCCTCCCCCACAAACAGTACCAACTTTGTAATACTTCATTCAACATTTCAACGGTTCGAGATAGTTATGTCCCTGTCAGCTTTTATGTTCGGAGTGATGTGGAGAAAAAGTGTGCCAAATTTCAAGTAAATGTTTTCATCCCATTCAAAATGCCTGTCAACCAAAACGCATGTAAGTCTATGGCAATATTTGTCAGGTTGACACAGTAACATGCTCGCAGCTAGATGTATGCTATTCTTGGCTTTTTTTGTTTAGAATGGCAAGAAGGTTTGTCTGTGCCAGATTTTATTAGTGTCAAAAGTCTAGTGTATAAACCAGACCTAGAGAGATTTATCCATGCGTCTGTCTCCAGTAGATTAGACTACTGGTAAGGGCCTACTCACTGGCCTCTCGAAACGAGCGGTAAACGCTGCTGCTCGGGTCTTGACTAGAACCAGGAAGTACAATCACATTAGTCTTGTGCTCAGGTCTCTGCACTGGCTTCGAGCTCTGAGAATAGCTGCTCTGCGTGTATACACATCTCTCCATGCCCTAGCACAGAAGTACATCTCAGACATGTTAGAGCCATATGAACTATCTCGGACTCTGAGGACCTCAGGGACCGGCCCTGCTGGTGCCCAGAGTCAGGACTAAACATGCCAGAGTCAGGACTAAACATGGACCGGCCTTCTGCTGGTGCCAGAGTCAGGACTAAACATTGACCGAAGAGCACACCTTTAATCCCCCCCCTACATCATCCCTCCTTCACAAACAGTATCAACAGTATTCATACTACTTCATTCAACATTTTCACAATCGCATGGTTTTAGATAGAGTTATGTCCCCATTGGCCTTTATGTTCAGTAAAGTTCAACTGTTAATGACAAAGTCAATGTTTTCATCCCATTAAAAATGCCTGTAAACATAAATGCATGTAAGTCTATGGCAGTGTTTGTCAGGTTGCCACGGTAACATGCTTGCAGCTAGAGGTATGTTGTCATTGGCTTTTTTTGTTAAGAATGGCAAGAAATTAAGATAAGTTTGTTATCTTAAGTTTTGGAGAAGGACCACCCATTAGTGTTCGTGACTTTGTGCCCCTCCCTCCGACCCTCTTGGAATTATTATTCTCATTTATCTCCTAGACGGGGGTATCGAGGCCCGGGAGCCTACAGCCCTCATCGCCAGAAGCCCCAAAACGGCATTCATTTCTGTACACTTGTGTTTTTAATGTGTCCCGTATGTCAATAAACACTTTGCATCTTAGCTGGGGTTGTGGTCCTTGCTAGTGAAGGATGTCTGCGCCAAATTAAATGTGTCTACGTCAAAGTAAATTTTTCAACCCATTAGAAATGCATAATGCACAAAAAGAAGGATGTCTAATTTTTGTGCTGGACTTAATTCAAATGAAATAAGATGTAAAATATAGCTATATATATTGTCTCGTTCGGCTCATGCCAGAGATACGCAAGTTTTAAAGCTTGCAACACCCACATTTGGAATTGTAATAAAAATCAAAACAATGACCTCTAATCGCACATGGGTGTAGTTTATTTTGGCAAATTTTTCAAGCCTTTGGCTGAAAATCCAAGGTGAAAAAAAGTTTTACAAAAATTGGTTCCGCCCACAATGGTTGACTCTGTGTGGGGATTAGGGCGGGGACATAATGTAATTTTTTACTTGAGGTACGTTTTGTACCAATTTTCATAAGTCTAATATATTTTGGAATGTAAGGTGGAGCTAGCAAGTCATTTTGCGCAATTTTAGACACCCAAAAAATTAAAAGTTTAAAAAAATCGTTCACGTTCAGGGGGTCAAAATTGTGGTGGTTTGTGGAAGAAAGAGAGCCATTTTATTAGTTAGCCACTACATTTGCATATCATTGCGTTCACCTTATAAATCTTCACAAATGCTCCAATAACATTTTCCCCCCAAAAATTAGATTTTGTTTAAAATTCATGACCATACCCAAAGGCGTATCAGCTTCCAAATTTATTACTTTTTATTGCTCATGGGTTTTGTGTGTTGTGGCCAAATTTTAAGTGTTTTCAATAAAAACTGTAGGAGGAGTCATATTTAAATGTTTTATTTAAATTGTAGGTGGCGCTAGTGAGCCATTTTGGTCATAATTTTTTTCAGACACCAAAAAAATTTTTTTATCACCAATCCTGAATTTTAAAAAATTGTTAGCGTTCAGGGGGTCAAAATTGGGATTGTTTAGGAGAGAAAAAAATTTAAAAATATAATAACAATAACTCTTCTTTCAACTGTTTTTCCCCCCCTTTAAAAACTTGCGCTAGAGTCACGTGATTCTGTCACATTGTGCCCAGCCACAAATTAACCTGTTAAAAAAAAATTCAGTTGTCTATGACAAATAGATTGTCTTTTATGCATTTTTATTTTATTTTATTTAAAAAAGCTAATTTGGAGAGGGCGCTAGAGAGCCATTTTAGTAGATAGCCACTGCAATTGCATATTATTGCGTTCAAATTGGAAATCTTCACAAACGCTCCAGTGACATTTTCCTATAACATTTATTTTAAGAGATGTGAATTTCTTTTTAATTTTCCCAAAAGATACATTTTGTTCAAAATTCACTATGATCAGCTTCAAATTGATAAAATGTCATTGCTCACGGGTTGCTTGTGGCCAAATTTGAAGTGTTTTCGACGAAAACTGTAGGAGGAGATGCCAAAAGTACGACAAGGTACACTTTAGTCAGCGCCTTGATCCAACATGGCGACTTCCTGTATGATTTAGGGCGGGGTCATAATAACATTTTTTAAACGTCCTCACATGAACTCATTTTGGAGTGAGCATCATATTTTTACTGCAACTTTTTGTGTTTTTCCAGCCCCCGGATATAATTTTAATAAGTCATAAAGATGAATTGCCATTTGACGAACAAGATAAGATCACCTTTATTTGTCCCGCAATGGGGAAATTCCAGTGTGGCAACAAAGGGTACAGAAACAGATTATGTAATATATATATATATATATATATATATATATATATATATATATATATATATATATATATATATATATAACAGATAACTTAGAAAAAAAAACTTTATAATCTTAATAATAATACTCTTATTTACAGCTGTCATATGGACAATAAAATATTGCACCAGTGATGATTGACATTGTATAACAGTATTGCAGGATCTATAACAGTATGCAGGAGTATAACAGTATTGCACAGGATTATGAAAGCCGAATGACATGTTCAGGACTAACAGTGTTTGTTGTAAAGTCTGACTGCAGCAGGAAGGAAAGACCTGCAAAACCTCTCCTTCACTTAGCGAGGGTGGATCAGTCTGTCACTGAAGCTGCTCACCAGAGTGGGACAGAGTGTCCTGCAGGGGATGAGACTCATGGTCCAGCATAGACGTGAGTTTAGCCAAGACCCTTCTGTCCCCCACCTGCTGCACCAGAGTCCAGAGCACAGCCCAGGATGGAGCTGGACTTCTTGATGACTTTGTCCGGCTTCTTCCCCGCCCTCTCTGTGATCCTGCTGCTCCAGCAGACCACACCGTACAGCAGTACAGATGCCACCACCGAGTCATAGAAGGTCCTTAGGAGTGGCCCTGTCACTCCAAAGGACGGAAGTCTCCTCAGGAGGTAGAGTCGACTCTGGCTCTTCCTGTACAGTGCATCTGGGTGATGAGTCCAGTCCAGTTTGTGGTTCAGATGAACACCCAGATACTTGTACCTCCAGGGAAGGGACTCTCTCAATGTCCTTTCCCTGGATGTTCACTGGTGAGGGGGCCCCCACCATCTCCTTGGTCTTCCTCCCGTTGATGAGGAGGTGGTTCTGCTGACACCAGTCCACAAAGTCCTGCGTGAGTCCTCTGTACTCTGCATCGTCATCGTCCGTGATGAGTCCAATGATGGCAGAGTCATCAGAGAACGTCTGCAGGACACAGCTGTCCGTGTCGTGTCTGAGGTCTGCAGTGTAGAGGGTGAAGAGAAAGGGCACGGGGACGGTGCCCTGGGGAGCCCACACACTGCAAGTCTGAGTGTCAGACACACAGTCCCGGGCTCTCACAAACTGGGGTCGGTTTGTGAGGTAGTCCAGGATCCACTCCGCAGGGTCGTAGTCCACACCAGCCGTCTCTAGCTTGTCCCTCAGGAGCAGCGGCTGGATGGTGTTGAAGGTGCTGGAGAGATCAAAAAATAGAATCCTCACAACGCTGCAGCAGGAAGATGACGGCGTCCTCCACTCCGATTCCAGACCGGTATGCAAAACTGCAGCGGGTCCAAGGCTGAGCTCACGGTGGAGCTGAGGTTGTCCAGGACCAGCAGCTCCAGTGTCTTCATCAGATGGGACGCGAGAGCCACTGGCCTGAAGCTGTTGAGGTATCTTGGGCACTGGTACCACACCAGTTATGGTGTCTTCCAGACAGCTTCAGGCTCATGTTGAAGACATGCTCCATAACTCCACACAGTTCATCTGCGCAGGATTTAAGGAGCCTGGAGCTGATGCTGTCTGGTCCTTCTGCCTTCCTTGTTTTCATCCTCTTCAGCTCTCTCCTCACCTGTGCTGCTGTGACAGCAAGTGGTTTGCCGGGGGACTGTGTGCTGGGGGATGGGTGAGTCCAGGTGGAGTGGTGAGCTGAAAGGCCGAAGCAGAGGTGTGAAGAGGAACGGGTGTGGGCCATTGTCCAGCTGTGGATGTGAGAGCATGTAGCTGTGCAGGGGGAGGGGTGGGTGATTGATCAAATCTCAAGAAGTGAGAGTTTAGTTCATTCACCCACTGTAAGTCCCCCTCCGTCTGGACGGGGGGGGGGGGCTTTGAAGCCTGAGATGGTTTTCAGGCTCCTCCACACTCCCTGAATGTTCTGCTGCTGCAAAAAGCTTAAGAGTTTTTTTTTCCAGATTGTAAAAGAAAATCAAATGAAAAGCGCTGATATCTTGAAAGAATACTTTGGCTTGGCGAAACAAGACTTTTATAGGTACTTATAAATAAGTTATTATAATCAAGAAATAAAACAAAGCAAAAAACAATTATAACACTGACTGAAATATTTATTAAAGAATATACATCTGAAACATTCAAAGTCAATAAAATCTAAAGTAAATGGATATGTTAGAATTCCTATGTTAGAAGGAAGGTCACGAATGTGACCAATTTTTTTATAGTACCATGTCAAAGTTTTACATTATTCTCAGGGAGGTGCTGAATGCTGGAGAAACTGTGCTGGGAGGCAAATCATTTGTTCTGGGTTTGTCCTGTTGCACAGAAATATTTGGCACAAATTAACAAGTCAATGCAGACTATTTTTCATCCCACCATCCCACTTAATTTTGAAACATTTATCTAGGCCTCCAAACTCCGCCATGGACATAATGAATAGATATCTTTGCAGCGTACTTCTGGCAGCTGGAAAGAAGGCAATCACACAAAAAAACAATGATACAAACTGCTCCAATGATTAAGGATTGGACGGACATCATAACTAAAAAAAAATAACCGCCCGACTCAATTTGAAAATAGCCAAATTCAATATAAACAATGGACAAAATGGGACTCTTATTTCTTGTTGTAGTATGCATTAACCCCTCTTTTACTTTGGCTACCACCTTATTACTTTTGCATCACGGCTGCTCCTGTCTTCAGCGGGGGCAAGGAGGCGATAGACAAGCATTTGGTGGAGTCAATTCTTTTTTAATGTTGTTTGCACTGACTGACAATGGCATCCTCGTACCACAAGGAAATATTTTTGCTTATGCTTGACAAGTGCCTTATGTTGTCTTCGCATTACAATGTATACAGCAGAAAAATACCACAAAATCCTTCTCGGAGCGATCTTTATAATCTCTCACATCACTATGGTGTGCCGTGCGTTTACGCACATAATTGGAGGCTATCCACCATGTAGAAGATGTCACGTTTACGCCAAAACAACATAAACGCTTTTTATAAGCAGCGTAGTGCGAGCAGAAAGTCACCAGAATAAGACCCAGACAGATCACGTTCGCTACACCACAGAGCCTAGCTTTAGGCTCTTTCAAAGTGGCTCGGATACTGGAACATTCCCCTAAACATGAATATCAATATCAATATAATTATAATATCAAGGTTTATTTATAAAGCACCCTTGCAACTTTAAAAGCCCAAAGTGTTGTACAGCAAAGTACAATAATACGTTTATACAATTTATAAAGCTCCGCTTGTGTCATTGCCTGTCTAAATTCATATTCCTCGTTTGGCTCGCTTCTCTGTGTGAATGTGTGACTGATTGGAATAAAACACAATGCATTATGCAGCTTACGACACTTCCTCTCTCCACAATCTCTTAATTGAGCTGTCTGTAATAATAATGTCCGTAGCAACAGCATGGAAACAGTTGTTGGGGATCATCTGGGATCATCTTGGCTGCGGCGCTTCTTGTGAAGTATGAATGCCAGAGCCGAAACAAACGTTGTTCTTGTTCTCGGAGAACAACGGAATCTGACTCGGACTCTGAGGACCTCAGGGACTGGCCTCCTGCTGGTGCCCAGAGTCAGGACTAAACATGGGGAATCTGCGTTTCAGTTTTATGCAGCTAAAATCTGGAACAGTCTTCCTGCTGATGTGAGACAGGCCGCTACTCTGGCAATGTTCAAATCTACACTAAAAACTTTTTTGTTTGGCTGTGCATATGACTGAAATGCTTTTCTTTGCACTCTTCTCTTTTATGTCTGGAACTATTATTTTGTGATTTCTGCCATGTCTTAGTGATTTTAATGCATTTTTTCCTGTTGTGTGAAGCACTTTGAATTGCCTTGTGTACGAATTGTGCTCTACAAATAAACTTGCATTGCCTTGCCTTGTTCTTGCCCTACAAACGAACTTCTTGCGTCTTATGTAGAATTAATTGGCTTTCAAAGCTCTTGGTGCTGCATATGGCACCTGTTACTGTGCAGTCTGGGCCAGATTGAACCTGCAGACTCATGTGCTCAGAGAAACGTCTCTTTGGAAAATCAAATTCATCCTCACCGTTACATCACATTCACCCAGAATCCTAGTGCCCAGTCTGCGTAAAACTGGCACAGACTGACAGCACCACACGAGGTCCGACCATACGATCAGACTGAGGCCCGTTCTTGAGCCCTCCTGACCACGCAGGCAAGGCAAGGCAAGTTTATTTGTAGAGCACAATTCGTACACAAGGCAATTCAAAGTGCTTTACACAACAGGACAAAAATGCATTAAAATCACAAAGACATGACAGAAATCACAAAACAGTTTAAGACGCAGCATCCCATCGAGAACTCAGGTCCGGTTAAATTGGCATAAGCCCATCTTGAGGACATACTCTGCATTGTACAAAACAAATATAGGTGAAATGAATAAATAAACTGAAATAAATAAACAGCGCTCGTATTTCTTTATTTTTTTAATTTTTTTCAAGTTTTTCATTTTAAGGACACACAAAACACAACAACTGGGGACTCACCAAAAGTAAAAGAAAAGGCTGTATTTCAATATTTAACTTAACTAATCAATTTGATTTTTTTAATTTCGGGAACTCATTGAAAAACGGAAAATCAAACCGTTTCATTGCTCACTTCTTTCATTGCCTGGATATGAGGCCATGACAAACATCTTCCACACAGGTGGTGCTTTTGAATGCCACAGTTATCAGTCATTGGTTCAAACACTATCACCATATGTGAACTGGCAACATCCCACTCCAGCCTCCAGCGGCCAAGTACAAACTCTTCAAGCCAGCATTAAGGTCGGCAAAATAGCGGCCTAAATAATTATAGGCTAGTAATATGTAAAATAACAAAGTGCTTGGCCCAAACGCATCGTCACGCAGCTAATGCGTGTCTCTTTTCCTTTAAAAGGAAACTGTGTCTCACACATGGACCAACACTCACAGCACTCAGTTAGTTCAACAATCCAGTCACCAGTGTTGTGTGAATATAAAACCCCCTGACACTCAGAGCTCTCCTCTTCCTCATGTCTCCTCTCTCCTGCTCTTCTTCACAGCAGTGAGTGCCAAGCGGACACACGACCACACTGGCTGAGGCTCCACACTGAACCGTTGCTCTGTCGTTCGGGACATGAGTTGTCTAACTAATCTGAGCGACATCATAGTAAAAGGCCCCTCTGTAGACAGATAGGTTTGACCAGAGCAACCTAAGTCTGCCTCTGAGTTGTTGCAGCCTAAGACTACCTCTGAGTTGTTGCACCAACACAATTCATTAAATCAATATTTTGAATGTTAAGCTTTAAATCTTTCTTTAAAGAATTCATTGACACATTTAATCAATCAATTAATTAATATATGAATTGTGCATTAATTTAATTGTGTGCATATTAAATTAATTGAATGTACATCAAATAAATACATTTTCTTCAAAAGGCTCCATAGAAATCTGCACAGCTGTGTAGTATTTTAACTAAAATATGACTATTTTACAAAATAAACTTATATATATACTTATTAATATTATACATGTGTGTGTGTGTGTATTTTTTATATATATATATATACTATATATATATATATATATATATAATATATATATATATTAATATATATTATATATATAGTTTTATATATTTATATATTATATATTAATTAATTAATTAATTAATGTATTGTCTTTTCACAACAACACAAATGAACACAGAACAAGACATAGAGATTTAACTTTTAAACATTATTAGTCCTAAATTTGTAGTCTGACGTATGTGTCTTATTTGGTCCAAAATTTTTAACTTTTTTGCCAAATGTAATCGTCTCCAATTTTAGAATGTCAATTGTAGTGGTTTTACTAGTACTGTAGTGTTATTCATGTCTTCCCACTTATGAAAGAGTGTGAAATTCAAAGTTGATATCGATTAAAGAATTGGATCAAGATTTCAAACATGACACACTGCATGAGTGTGGGTATGTTTATTATCATATTTTATGAATTAACACAATTATAATGTCGCTCCAGTCCTTAATCGTTGGTTTGGTTTCTTTCTTTATGGACGGCAGTAGCCCAGTGGTAGAGTGCTCATCTTCTGTTTGGTGATTCAAATCCTGCTCGAATCCACTAGTCTCAGGTTGGAGGTGCGATCAGGTGCGCAGGTGCCTCAGGTGAATACTGCAGTTGTGACACTTGATCCGACTCAGTATCTTGGCTCTGTGTTACATGTTAAATGACTACATTAGACTGAGGCAGCTAAAATAAAAAAAAAAAAAATCCATGAAGCAGAAAAAAATAAATAAAGTAGGAGCAAAGCGTACAACTAAAGAACTAGATGAAAAATTGCTACAGAACATGTCTAAAGATGCTGCAGAGTTTGGGGTGAGAGAAAAAAGTGAAAAAAACAGATGAGCTTGTTGATCTATGTCCATTGTCGCCGGATATCTCAAACTGAAAAATCCAAATTACGGAAAAAGTATTTGTCACATTGAGTTCATATAGATTCAGTTGCAGCTACACATTTTTATTTTGAGAAAACTCACCTTAACCATACCAGCCCATCCTGAAATAGGAGTCCGATGTGACACGCTGCTCTAGACAGCAGGTCCTGTCCGCACAGACAGTATGAACGCACAACCAAACACTGGGTGAATGCACATTATTTATCAACCGCATTTTGAGTTTAAATGGAATGTCATGAATTTTAAAACACTCTGCGTCAAGGGGTCAACAATAGGTGTATTTGCTAAATGTCCAAGATGCCGCTCTTCTTGGCTCTTTTTTGTGTCTGTTTTTGTTTGTAAATTGTGTATCAGCGTGTTTTTACACCCGTGAAGAGCCCTTGTCCTTCCGAACCACAACTCCTACGGACCTAGTTCCAGTTTTTTTTTAGCTTCTGCTGCAGAATTAGTCCTTCTTTTGGTTAAAAGAGTGAAAAGCCGCAGGCGAGGAAAACGTGTGGGCGCCCTTGTGCGTCTCCGCAGACGCGGCACTCGGACGTCCTTACCTGAAATTTTCCTCTCTAACTTTTGCTCACTCTCCAACAAAATGGATGAACTGGTGCTGCTGATGAGACAAAACAGATACTTTTCTTCATCTCCTGTTTTGTGCTTTTACGGAGACGTGGCTCAATGAGCCGGTCCCGGACGGCGCCGTGCGGCTGGAGGGCTTCGAGCTTCTTCGTGCGGATCGCCAGAAAGATCTCTCCAGGGGAAAAACATGCGGCGGAGGAGTCTACTTTTACATTAACAACGCCTGGTCATTGGACTGTGATCTCCAAACACCGCTCTCCTGATCTGGAATATCTCTTCATTAACTGCAAACCATTCTACTCGCCACGTGAGGTCGCCTCATTCATTCTGACTGCTGTTTGCATCCCACCAAGCGCAAACCAAATTTATTTCGTTTCATATTTCGTAGGTCACTTAGATGGGTTACTTTTTCTTCTAATTTTTGTTTGTAATTTTGATCGTTTGATTGGGTATAATATTCTGTTAACATTAAAAGATGAAATATGTACATTTTCAGATTCCATTGTGTTTGTTGTATTGAATTCACCCCTATTAATTTACCAATCTAATGAAACTCTCTGGATTAGGGTTGGTTTCATTTTACTGGATATTGATGAAGCTTTTCCAAAAGCCTCACAAATGTATGAAGCATTATAATAATAGTGTGTAACATCAAGGGTTATTTTACATCATAGTTCATGCTAAAACTTTAGAGCAAAGGCCTATATGGTTATTATTTTGTTTATTAATGTTTCTTTTACTTCTTATTTTACCATCTATCTAACAGAAAAATCAATGCAGAATTGGCAAGTCTTTATATATATATATAGCTTGCAGTTTGAGAACTACCATGAGATGCCACTTGGGGCCGCCACCGAAAGTTGAAGACAGAGATAAAGTTTCTCGGAAGCGCAGAGCGGGTGGAATGGGGTGAACTAGTGGTCACAAAACAAACTGTAGAAGAGAGACCGGGTCAAAAAGTTCATGCAGCTGCGGTGGTGAGCGCACTCATTAAAGGGGAAATCCAGAATAATAATGAAGCTGTAGGTTGGTACAAGCGACACATGCCATGTGTGAGGAGGCTATAAGTTATTTTACGAGGGGTAGTGTCGAGGTTAATATTCATGAATCAAGAAGATATAAAAAGGCATGTAACAGTTGGCTTTTTACCTGCAGAAAATTGTCCCGGGTTGTTGATGTTTGTCATCTTCTTCACAAAGAGTTTTCTTCTTCAATATCTCCTTTGAATCTTGCAGTTTGCAGAACTTTTTTCTTATCACGGTGATTTACGAATCACGTGGAGAGTTCCTCCATTTTTATTTATTTATTTATTTCAGGGACAGTGCATATTAACCAACATTATGTGCAAATATGCCAGAATTATTGGCAGGCAAAATGGAGATTTTTAGAGCAAAATCAGCAGAAAGATGAAGTGAGACCAGCAACTGGTAATTTAAAACAAAATGTAAGTTTTTTATATCCATGATTGTGGAGGGGGCCGGTCCAGTAGGTTATGTGTCTAGCCTCAGGACATAATTGCTCTGCAGCAGGACACACTTTCTCCACAGCAGAGATTGAAACCTCAATAATTGAGTTAGTAAGCTAACATATCTATTGCTTGAGCTACTGCTACTCCAATGTGTCACTAGTGGCTAAGGAAGCGACTTTTTCATCCAAACTAATACTCCTGGAGAAGACATTTGAGTCTCTGAAGTTTAAGTCTGCTGTCAGGGGCTAATCCCTAAAAAGAATGGAGCAGCAGATAAGATTGCAGGTAATGAAGAGCAATAGACTGTCCTGGGTAGGGTGGGGTGTGTCGTTGTTGTGATTTAGGTGGTCATGGGGGCAGATAAACCCAAATACATTATTGAGACTGAAAGAGCATGTGTGATAGGTGGAAAATTCAGGCGTCATCGGCCCAGTGGTTTTCATCGGTGGTGTTTTCATAAGCCTACCTCTCAGAATCACACAACACTCACTCTTGAATAATGTGTAAATAGAAAAGATATGGTTTAATGCATTTTTCCATGAATGAATGAATGAACATGGAATGGATAAATGGAATAAAGAAATAAGTTGTTAAATCTACTGCAGAGGTGAGGGCATCATAGTAGTAAAGTTAGAGGCAAATATGTCATATTATGGTAACACTTTATTATCAGGCACAAATAAAAAAATAATAATTATAGATGCTTATTAATCATTAAGTAATCACTGATTAAAAATATATAAAATTAAAAAATAATCACTTTCTAATCATGCACAGAAACTTGCTTTAAGGCATATTTACATAGAATTTATACATGTAATACTCTTTAACTAATCATTGACAAAAAAAATTATCAATCACAAATAACCCCAAAAGTTGACATTCAAAATTTGGATTTTTAAGTATCCAATTTATTTTCAGGTCTCAGGTTGTATTCATTCAAGTTCAACCAAGAAAAATATCCTGCACACTGTCTTTACAGGTGAAGAGGCCAACTCGGTCTTGCCTTCATCAGGCCTGTTAAAGGCCTAGTTCCCGAAATGTTGCCTTTTCGCCTGTAAATAAAAATGTACCTTGCAAGCAAGACAGTGCGTGAGATTTTGTCTTAGTCGATTCAACGTTACGCACGCCTTCTCAAACGCATGATGTAAAACATGATGTGCAAAGCACCGTCTTCACATTCAATTTATGGCACTTGGTTTGGACTTTGGGCTCAAGTCTGCACTTTGTTTGCACTTTGGTCTTGAGTTTGTACTTAGTTTTTGATTTGGTCTCGGGTCTGTACTTGGTTTTTGTTTCGGTCTAGTGTCTGTACTTCGTTTGTACTTTGGTCACGAGTCTGTTCTTGGTTTGGACTTTGTCTGTACTTTAATCCTGGACTTAAGTAATAAAAAAAAAAATGGAAATTCAATAAAACTGAATTGAAACAGAACAGAACAGGAAAAACAGAACTATATATATTTTTTAATCTTAAACCTGAAAAAATTGCAAGTTCACCCATTTAAAAAGATAAGAGAGGTTTGTAATTTTCATCATAGGTGCACAACAAGCGTGAGAGACAGAATGTAAAAAAAAAATCCAGTAAATCCCATTGTATGATTTTTAAACAATTTATTTGTGAAAATGGGTGGCCAATAAGTATTTGAGCAGCTAGAAAACAAACAACTCTTCTGTCCCTCACAGACCAGTCACTTGCTCTTTAAGAAGTTATTCCGGCCTCCACTCGATAACAGTACAAATGGCACCTGTTTGAACTGATTAGATGCATAAGAAACACCTGCACACAACTTCAAACTGTGGTAAACAACTTTGTGAGAAAAGATCAACAATTGGAAACTTAGAAAATGGAAGAAGTATGACATCACTGACAATCTCCCTCAGCGTGGGGCTCCATGCAAGATTTCACCTCGTGGGGTTCAAATTATCCTGAGAACAGTGAGGAATCAGCCCAGCACTACACGGCGGGAACTGGTCAATGATTTGAAGACAGCTGGGACCACCGTCACAAAGATGACAATAAGTAACACAGTACGTCGTCATGAGGTGAAATCCTGCATTTCCCGAAAGTTTCCCTTCATGTAAAGGACCGTCTGAAATTTGCTAAAGACCATCTGGACGATCCAGAGGAGGATTGGGAGAATGTGATGTGGTCAGATGAGACCAAAATTGAGCTGTTTGGTTTGAACACCACTCGCCGTGTTTTGAGGAAGAAGAATGCTGAGTTGCATCCCAAGAACACCATACCTACTGTGAAGCATTGGGGTGGAAACATCATGCTTTGGGGTTGCTTTTCTGCAAAAGGGACAGGAACACTGGTCCGTATCAATGGCAAGATGAATGGGGCCATGTATTGTGACATTTGGGGTAAAAACCTCCTTCCCTCGGTCAGAGAATTGAAGATGAAATGTGGCTGGGTCTTCCAGCTTGATAATGATCCAAAGCACACAGCCAGGAAAACCAAGGAGTGGCACCGTAAAAATCATATCTGGAGTGGCCTAGCCAGTCTCCAGACCTCAACCCAATAGCAAACCTGTGGAGGGAGTTGAAACTCCGTGTTGCCAAGCGACAGCCCTCAAACATCACAGCTCTAGAGAAGATCTGTGCAGAGGAGTGGGCCAAAATACTGACTAAAGTGTGTGTAGACCTGGTCAAGAGCTACAGGAACAGTTTGACCTCTGTCATTGCCAACCAAGACTACAATACAAAGTATTAAAAGTAACTTTTGCTCGCTGCCCAATACTTATTGGCCACCCATTTTCACAAATAAATTGTTTAAAAATCATATAATGTGATTTCCTGGATTTTTTTTTTTACATTGTCTCTCACGCTTGATGTGTACCTATGATGGAAATTACAAACCTCTCTTATCTTTTAAAATGGGTGAACTTGCAAATTTTTACGTTGCCCAATACTTATTGGCCACACTGTTTTCATAGTTTTTAGTTTATTTATTTATTTATTGAGACAGGGACAGTGCGCAGTATACGTTAACCTCAACAGGAGAGATGCTTTGTACCATGGTGGTAGCTCAAGTGCTAATTTCCACGAGGTGGAAGGGAAGGTGCATATTGTACATTTTTTTAGTGGGGGAACAGGAGTCCCCAGAAGAAACCTTTTTAGACACGGGGGAGAACATGCTTACTGCACACATTTTCTTATTTTTGTTTTTCAGTGTTAAAGGTTATGGACCACTTTTGTCTCCATATAAGTCTAGGACCATCTAAATCACAGAATGATGTAATAAGTTATTAAATCATTCAAGTCAACCTTGTATTGTTATTACTAATAACAATTACTAATAACAATACAAGGTTGACTGCTATTTTGGTGTCATCTGAGCTGGTGTTCTGAATCCTGCTCACTCCGATCACTCTGTTGCTGTGTCTTTGGACCACACACTTTGCTCACATTGCTTCCAGTGTTTGTGTACCCTGGTGTATGGTTGTGATGGACATACAATCCCTGGTAGTGCCCATGGAGGACAAACAGCCAGCCCCACAAAGCTGGTGTACAGAAAAATGTCAGAAGTGATGTGGTGAAATTAGTTTTCTGTCTGAGCAGTGCCTGGAGGGCAGAGGAGAGTGAGAGCCAGGGGCAAGGCAGCGGGGCCCCAGTGCTGCCGAGGCCTCTGACAGCTCATTCGGTCTCACATTCTGACTGACAGCAGTGACACAGACTTCAGACTGGCTGAACAAGTGCTGTGGCTGTGCCGGAACCAGAGCAAGACACACACTGAGCATTCTGAGGTTTAACAAGTGTACCACATTGTTATTGCAGTTTTAAATTAGTAAGAAGGTAGAGTAAGATCACAAATACTGTAAAAACAGTAGGCCTGATATGATATAAGTTAATTGGAGTGTGGCAATCACAATATAGGCTGGGTTTCCAGCAAGAGTCCTTAGAAATACAAGGATTTTTTTTTTCTCTTGGTGATAAATTGATGTAATTTATTATGTTATAGTAAATTACAGTGTTTTATGAAGCTCTTTCGGTTGCTTGGGTATGAATTGTGCTTTATAAATACATGTGCCTTGCCTTGTCTTGCCTTGCCTAACCAATCGTGTTTTGTTTTTTTACAAAGGCACACTTTTATTAACTAGATGTGAAGGGGCACCAGACACCAAAACATTATCAAACGACACCTGAAATTAAAAAGAGATCTTGTGTCTGGCTGTCTGGCTCTTTTTGCAATAGTGGTTATTATTAGTGTGTGTTTTAGTTCACAAGTTCAGTTCAAAATGCCCAATAATTTAATAAAATGACTGTGTAAATCATCTGACAAACTGGTTGAAAAGTTTTGGCATTGATAGTATACATTTACAACAATAATAGGCATGTGGTTAATCAAATAGAGATCGGCGAGCTACTGGTAACCCTTGAACTACAGTTTGAGACCCCTGCACTATGTCTCATGATTTGGAAAAGTTGCAGGTACTTCACCAGCCATTCTCTCGGATGTTTATGAAAACCTTATAGGTGGTTTGTTTTTTAATATCCTCTGTTATTGCGTTCCATTCTTGCTCCTCTCACAGACCAGGCCAACTGACTAAAGGTGCTTCTTCACACCGGGATCACACAGTCACCTCTCACCAAGCCTAGAGCAAGATGAATTCTTGCAATTTTTGTAAGTTCACAAACTATCCGCTGATTTGTTTGCAGCCCTACCAGTGGTTTAATGGGCCAATCACATGGCATTTAGGGTCAGCAAGTGGGACTGGACCAATCACAGAGCAACATTGTGGTGAGGCTGAAAGTCAAAACAACCAAACCATCGCCGACGGTCGTACTTCTGCCTATTTTCCTAGAAATCTGGACACTTTGTTTTTTCAAAAACTTGAAACCTGCCAGTGGAGCAGGAGCCAAATCATGCATAGCTTTGTACATCCAGCATAATTCCACAAATTTATGAAAATATTACAGTTCAGTATTGTACAATGATGCTCATGTCAGTGCCGCCACTCCCATTACACAAATAGCGCGCCGTGGTAGGGCATCCAAGGGGCACCAGGCCGTTTGGTTGAATGACATGGGCTATGTGTGCAGCAGCTGCACTGTTCCGTTCGCAACTAAGCTGTGAGCCTACAGTAGGCATAGTCTGTCTTTAATTAGTTATCAATACAAACAAGGACTGTTTGTCAAAACTCTCTCTTTCTCCATGGTTTGAGATTTGAGTTTGAGATGCGCAGGGGCAGCTACAAGCCACAGGTTAAACAGATATCGACAGATCAGGGGCACAGCTGGGACCAGTTGTGACCCTGCAGAAGTATTCTGGAAACCCCAAGGAGATGATAAAAATTGGCCCCATATTCAATTAGATACAATGAAAACGAGTGAATGAAAGAAGACGTGCGATGCGTCCTGGCGTGGCTCCGTAGCGCTGACACCGTGGTGTGCAGAAAGCCAAAGTGGTTCAACTTCTTACAAATGTCTAAATCCTGTTTTCAGCAGAAACAGAAAGCGTGAATAGTTTGTGTTTACAAGAGCCTCAATTTGTCCTGTAGAAGAGCAGGGGAAGGGCTTTGTGTGATGCTGGAGCAGGGGCGGCGCAAGGATATTTAGAGACTGTGGGGGGCCCTCATAATAAACTGAGTGATGAGTTGCTAATAATATTGCATCTAAAATGCACCAGAATACAGAAAATGTAATGAGTTTTGTTGAGAGCACCCAGTAATATTACAAAATATTACAATATTTACAAAATAAAATTCATAATAAAAAAAGAACTTACATCAAACCCCTACCTACTTTTTAAAAGTTCAAACTTAGTTGGGGGCATGGGGGCACCACTGAGCATTTCTGCTTAGGGCATCTAAATGGCTAGCATTACCCTGGGTAATGTTTTGCTTTTTTATGACTTTGATGGCTTGTTTATATAATGTTTAAAGTGCTAGCGCTACATGCTAGTGGTGTTTTTGAGAATAGAGGGTTTTTGACACTCTGAGGGGAGAGCACTTTCTAACCAAGATTTAGTGTAAACGAAGCTACTCCAGGTACGTTATTGATGAGGGAACAATGTCAGAATAAAATCTCTCTCATGTGTTTACTGTAAAAAATAACACGGAATTGGAAGATCTGGTCCTGTTCACAACTGAGCTCTTCTGCAGTCACTTTGAGGAACACTTGTGTTTACAGATGTCACTGTGGTCTAATGTTTTTTGTTTATTATTGATCACACGTTTGTGTTCACTTTGGTAACATGTCTGTGTTTACTGTTGGTCATAGGTTTGTGTTTACTGATGGTCACATGTTTTACAGAGATTGACTGTAGACAGTGGGAGGCAGAGTCCAAAATAATAGACACTCATGAGACAAATTGGAGCTCATCTTTGATTGTAGTGTGGTTCTAAGTTTAATCTTTGTCGCTATCTCACTTTGAGACCTTTGACCTATGATTTTGAGCCACAGCTCAAGATATTCTCCACCATTATAAATCTTTCATCGCGGACAGACACAATCGTGCACTGGACACCATAAGATCAAGTTAATTCCTGACCAGCCATTCAGACTAATAAATTCCTCCTCTGCATTGCCATTATCATCAAAACTCATTAGAAAAGAAACATGTTCAGACAAGCTGTCGGAACAGACTCTCCATGCTGATCCATCACACAAATTTAGCTCTCTTCCTCATCACCATCAACCTCCAGCATCATTCAGTGCTCCAACATTTATTGCCAGTTTAGAATCACTATGCAATAAAAGTCTTAATGAGCATATTAATGGGATCAAACATCCGCAGAATGAGCAAACGGAGCCGCGTACATGTTTACAACCAGTTTATTTTCCCGAGACTCGAATCATGACTGATTCATTTGCAAGATTATGTGCAAATGATGTGCTTAAAAACGCCCTATAGGTCAATGTAACGCAGCATACTTGAGCATTTTTTCCTCAACCTGAAGATATGATCTTCCATAAAAATCTGTGTCCAGCCTAATTGCATTGATATGTAAACAAAGGCAGGGGAAATTGAAATAATCATCAACAAAGTCTAATATTACCCCAGTAAACCCACAGCAAAACTGCCCACATTGTAGCATTTGAAGGGGCCAAGGAAACTCGTTTCGGAGGCGCCAGAGAAGATAGAGTAGTTTGATGTTTCTCTCGTATATTAGATATATAAATAAATAAGTATAATGCATTATATAAAAAAATAATTAGCAGTTAGTTCTGATCTGAATCTACTTTCAGTTTTCAGACCAAGTTCAGTATCTGAGCCATTTAAGCCATTTTGTTACTCTTAAAAGGCAAATATTATGCATTGTTTGTATTGTTATTACCCTTTAAACATGCTCTTAAGAACTTTTAGCTTGTGTTTTAGAACAAGAAGAATGTTTTGAGAACAAACAAAATTAAATCTGTATCGCTGCTCTTTAAACTGGGACTACCTGGGTATTGGCACTATTTACTGGCTGCAGAAGGAATTACACACCATTTAATATAGACATTTCAAGTCCAAGGCGGTCCATTCAAGTCAATGGCAACTGCTCATTAGCGCATGTCGCCAGTTAGCCTTTAGGAGTTAGTACACAGTGGCCAGGAACTTACGCAGGCTCACGTACCATGTGATCGCTCTGATTAGAGTTACTAGAGCTGCGCAGAGGCCAATGCGAGCTAAAGCAAAATATTTAAAAAATTGGTTTTAAGAAAACAGAAGGATTTTGAACCGGGAAAAAGTTAATGCCCTGATAAAGAGCGTTATTTTAGTATTCATTGTGTAATCATAAAATCAAGCCGGTTCACCCATGGGTCTATTAAAATATAGGGTTCACCTTAAAGTTTAGCTCATGGTCTGGCCTAATGCTGTTGTCTATTCAATTCAATTCAATTTATTTTTGTAACGCCCAAAATCACAACAGTAGTTGCCTCGAGGGGCTACAGTGGAAAAAAACAAATAAACACTGTACATAGGGACTTGGAAATTTCCCAGCATCCTGTGTCCTTAGACAGATGTCCCAAGCTCCCCTGTCCTTAGACCCTCCTTCTCGGCCAGGAAAAACTACCAAACCTCTTTGGGAAAAAGTAGAAACCTGGAGGAGTTCCAACAGTAAAGGAGAGATCGACTTCCTCGGACGGACAGGCGGACGCGCCTCAATTTGCAGATAGACGGTGGAGCTAGACCCACTCAGGAGGAGAATCAATTCTTCGAGGCTGATGAAGAACCGTTCATATGAAGTAGAGAACGTTTCTCCAGGCAGACCGTTTCTCCAGGCAGTTGAGCACACACATCACATCAGAACATTTGATTATTAATGCAATTTTGTTTTCATACGTCAATAGAATTATTATATCGTAGACATAGTACTAAACTTACATTTAAATGTTATTATAATATTGAATGTATGACAATCAAATAATTTTCTCTAACAAAACGCAAAGTAGTGTAATTATATTACTACCATTGAAAACAAGTCTGGCAATGATTTGATTAAAAAACAGCAAAGAAGATTCTCAGAGTCACGTCACAGATCAAAAAAACTTCAGATATCGTTTTTTTTATGCACGTAGGGGGAGAGGATTATCTAACCAGGATAAATCAATCTAGCGCGAATGAAGCTAAGTGCTACTCCAGTCATGTTTTTGATGAGGGAATAATGTTAGAACATGGTTAAAAGCTCAAAAAAGTAAATTTTGGCCTATACCGTATTTTCCGGACTTTTAGCCGCTCCCCTATATAAGCCACATTTGCTCTATTTTTAAAAAAACGATAATAAAACAATACATAGCCGCACCTTTTGTATAGGCCGCAGAACTCTTTCCTTGACTTTTGGCATCGCATGAGCGCTTCTCGCTGTCTCCTCCAGCGTCTCACCGTACATTCATTGATGTTAAGCTTGCGTGCAGCCGCGCGGTTTCCTAGCAAGATCGAGGCCTTCAGCTTAAAAACTTGCTTCATACGAACTTCTTCGTTTGGGTTCCATAATGATGGGGCAGAAATTTGAAATAATTTATAGTTGGTAATTTGTCGTCCGTGTTCTATTTGCTAGCTGAATAAAAAAGCAACATCTGCTTCTTTGCTTAACTTTTCTGTAGTTTTGATTCTAATTCCGGTTAGTTCGCCCCTAGCGGTGAAAGAAAAAACCACAGAAAAGCCGCAGCCTCTAAAAAAGCCGCATGGCCTCAAAAACATCTGACAAAAGTAGTGGCTAATAGTCCGCAAAATACGGTATGTGTCCTTTAAATGCTCAGTTCACAAGCAGGGACCACGCCACAACAACATTGAATACGAGAGAATGTTTATTGATAATAGTGATGATGGATCGATGATGGATCGATGATGTATCGATGATAGATTGATGATGGATCGATGATGGATCGATGAGAGTTGGCTGGGTAGAGAGACTGTGGATGGGGGCTCCGTATGAAGTAATCAGCCCAGCCGATTCAGAACCCCCCTCCTAAGATGGTGATGTGTTACGGTGAAGATGATAGAGACATGGGGTGGGAGGGTGGGAGGGTGGGGGTCGAGAGAGCAAAGACAACAAGAGATGCAGGGATAGGCCTGTATAAATAGGGCTTCTGGGTAATTAGAGGTGTGTTTAAAGAGTGGAGGCATGGTTGCTGGATGAGTAGGA
Source organism: Chaenogobius annularis (assembly GCA_015082035.1). Classification (NCBI taxonomy): domain Eukaryota; kingdom Metazoa; phylum Chordata; class Actinopteri; order Gobiiformes; family Gobiidae; genus Chaenogobius; species Chaenogobius annularis. Next base: position 240,573 of record BJKM01000141.1, read on the forward strand.
GGTTGGTTGATGCGTGGTCCCGCTCCCGAACCTCAGTCAATGATTACGTCATCAACTACATTTCACTAGCAGGTACCATACCACAACAAATTGAATACGAGAGAAATGTTTATTGATAATAGTGATGATGGATCGATGATGGATCGATGCTGGATCGATTAGAGTTGGCTGGGTAGAGAGACTATGGATGGGGGCTCCGTCTTGGGTAATCAGCCCAGCCGATTCAGAACCCCCAAAGATTTAAAATGAGCAAAGATGGTCAACGTAAAGCCTGGCTGAAAATGAAGATGTCAACTGAGTGGTACAAGAGACGAGGAGCAGGATAGTCAAGGACTCTCTGAAGAGTATCGAAAAGCATTACTGGAGAAGAGGATTAATACAGGTGCAGGTGAATAGAGTTTTGAAAGTTTTTTGGGTGAAAGATACGGAGAGCGATAGAGTTGGCGGTGCGTTAATACAATCTCAAGTCAAATGGATGGCATAAACGCAATGCTTTTTTTTTGGGTAGCCAATGGAGGTGCATGGGTATGAATAAGGTGAGAGAGTGATGGGGTTGTTGTTCGGACGAGCAATCGTTAAACAGTGTGGATTACATGGTCGTCGCTTTGCTCCGGAGTAGAGAGAAAGGTTGAGGAGAACGGGATCCTTATCCTTATAAAAGGAGTTGACGAACTGCGGATAGTAATGAAATTACTATGAGCGATGGATGAGGGAACTTAATGGAGAGCTGGATGAGATTGGAATGAGTGGAATGAAAGATAGATGAGAGGATAGTCTGATTTGAAATGGTTCCTGAAGATCGAAGAAGAGGAATTAGGACGATCGTCGAAGTTCGGTGCTGAGTGCTGAGCATCGGATTTTGGGACAGCGAATTGAGAGTAGAAGTTGGCTGATTATAGTGACTCGAGTACAAGCAATGCGGGTGACGGATTGATGGAGGAGAGTAGACTACGAGTTTTGAGAACTATGAGGTACGGCGTAGAGAATATCCCTTACTGATCTACTAAATAGGTGTTGTCGAATGAGTGCCTTCTGCCTAATCGAACCCCCAAAAGAATGTCTGGAATGATAGTGGGGTATAATTCGAACGGACGTGATAACCTGTTAGACTAGACAGAACGAGCTTTCTTCCCTTGAAACCTTGAAACGAGAGAAAGAATCGTTCTACACATTGGAGTTCGATGGTCGCATGAAAATAAAAATTCGTGAGTGTGCTGCTTCTGTAGGATGATCTGAATGCCTGGTAGAGAAGACTAAGTGCTTGAGGACTGTCTAGTGTGTATGGCAGCTGGAATGAGTTGGAAGGCGCTGGAGTGAGCTGAGCGATCTTCGACGCATCAATTGATGCACAATGGCTTGAGGTGCATGCTGAGGGATGTCTCCTCTGAAAAGGAAACAGGAAACCTGATCGCCGGAGCTATTGAATCGATGGAAGAATGATTGAGATTGTTGAGTTAGCCTGTAAGAGAGAAGGATTGATGAACAGAGTAGAGGGTCGAAACAGGGATGTGAGATGATTGATAGAACATCCCGGTGCCCGGTGACAGTTCTGGAGAGAGACGGCTTCACGGTGCCTGGCGACAGCTCTGGAGAGAGATGGTGTCCCGGTGCCTGCTGCGACCCTGGTGAGGATGCGGAAAAGGCTCGAGTAGGATAAGGGATGAATGAGAAAGGGGTCGAGTGGATGAATGGGGAGGGGGTTGAGTGGGATGAGTGATGAATGAGGGAGGAATGAATGAAGAGTCGAAAGGAGAGACATGGGGTGGGAGGGTGGGGTCGAGAGAGCAAAGGCAACAAGAGATGCAGGGATTGGCCTGTATAAATAGGGCATCTGGGTAATTAGAGGTGTGGTTAAAGAGTGGAGGCGTGGTTTCTGGATGAGTAGGAGGTTGAGGCCTGGTCCCGCTCCCAAACCTCAGTCAATGATTACATCATCAACTGCATATATGAGAGAATGTTTATTGATAATAGTGATGATGATGATGGATTGATGATGGATCGATTAGAGTTGGCTGGGTAGAGACTCTGGATGGGGGCTCCATCTCGGGTAATCAGCCCAGCCGATTCAGAACCCTCCCTCCTTAGGTGTTGATGTGTTAAGGCAGGCATGTTCAAACTACAGCCAGGGGGCCAAATGCGGCCCTCAGACCAATTTTTGTTGGCCCTCCGGCTTCCTGCTAAATTGGTCCAAACAACAAAAAGTAGTACTTTTTACTGTAAAATTGGACAAATTCAAGCATTTTGATGTAATACCAAACTAATATTAATGTTCCAAGTCTTATTAAAGGTGTGGAGGCTCACCGAAACAATGTCAAATGCAACATTTAGAATGATTCACTTCATTGTCGGGTTGTCTGTGGCCCTCTGCTCCATATAAGTTTCAAAATGCGGCCCTCAGTGAAAAAAGTTTGGACACCCCTGTGTTGAGGTGAAGACAATTGAGACATGAGGTTGGAGGGTGGGGTCGAGAGAACAGAGACAACAAGGGATGCTGGGATAGGCCTGTATAAATAGGGCTTCTGGGTAATAAGTCTCTACCCAGCCAACTCAATGACAACAAGTCACGCTTTTTGAGAGCAAAGTGCTCTGTTTGGATGATATGTTTCTATAGCATATTTGAGGTAGGCTGGGGCCATGAAATGTATGGCTTTGTAAGCAGTCACCCTCATCTAGCACTCTCCTGAGTATATGTGACCAGAAACAGTAAATGCATAAGATAGCTAGTTTATGTTGCTGCTCTAATACTGTGGTTTTCAACAAGGTGTGTCACAAAACGATTTCAGGAGTAACCATATCACATGGGAACACGGCATGACACCCTTCAAATGCAGTGGTAAATGTAGATTATCATTTGTTGGCTGACTACAGTCATTTGTCTAGGACACATCTTCAAAATAAAATCAAAGGCTACATTATCACTTTTTATGTTTGGGGGTCTTGAAAGCCAACGGTTGTTATTTTGGGGGATGTGGCTGTTTTGAGTTGTAAAGTTAATAGAAAATATAGTCAAGACATTTACAAGGTTAGAAATAATGATTTTTATTCGAAATTATAATTTTCCTTCCTTTTCTTTCGTCAAAGAATCCTCCCTTTGCAGCAATACAGAATTGCAGACCTTTAGCATTCTAGCTGTTAATTTGAATTTGAGAAATTTCACCCCACACTTCTAGAAGCCCCTCCCACAAGTTGGATTGGCTGCATGGGCACTTCTTGCACACCATATGCTCAACCTGCTCCCACAACAGCTCAATGGGGTTGAGATCTGGTGACTGCACTGGCCACTCCATTACAGATAGAATGCCAGCTGCCTGCTTCCTCTCTCAATAGTTCTTGCACAATTCGGAGGTGTGCTCTGCGTCATTGTCCTGTTGTACGATGAAATTGGCTCCAATCAAGCGCTGTCCACAGGGTATGGCATGGCTTTGCAAAATGGAGTAATAGCCTTCCTTAATCAAAATTTGTATTTAAAATTTTATCTTGAACAAATCTCCTACCTTATCAGCACCAAAGCAACCCTAGACCATCACACGTTACCCCCACCTTGCTTGACAGATGGCGTCAGGTACTCTTCCAGATTCTTTTCTGCGTCTCACAGATGTTCTTCTGTGTGTCGTCCGTCCATAACACTTTTTTCAATCTTCCTCTGTCCAATGTCTGTGTTTTTTGCCCAAATTAATCTTTTTCCTTTATTTGCCAGTCTCAGATATGGCTTTTTCTTTGCCACTCTGCCTTGGCCAGGATCCCGAAGTCGCCTCTTAACTGTAGATGTTGACACCGGCGTTTTGCGGGTTCTATTTAATGAAGCTGCCAGTTGAGGACCTGTGAGATGTCTATTTCTCAAACTAGAGACTCTAATGTACTTATCTTCTTGCTCAGTTGTGCAGCGGGGCCTCCCACTTCTCTTTCTACTCTGGTTAGTGCATTTTTGTGCTGTTCTCTGAAGGGAGTAGTGCACACCGTTGTAGGAAATCTTCAGTTTCTTGGCAATTTCTCGCATAGAATAGCCTTAATTTCTAAGAACAAGAATAGACTGTCGAGTTTCACAAGAAAGTTATCTTTTTCTGGCCATTTTGCACGTTTAATCGACCCAACAAATGTGATGCTCCTGATACTCAACCTGCTCAAAGGAAGGTCAGTTTTATAGCTTCTCTAACCAGCTAAACTGTTCTCATCATGATTGCACAAGGGTTTTCTAATCATCCATTAGCCTTCTGATGCAATGAACAAACACATTGTAACATTAGAACACTGGAGTAATAGTTGCTGGAAATGGGCCTCTATACACCTGTGTAGATATTGCACCAAAAAAACAGACATTTGCCGCTAGAATTAACATATTTCTGATTAGTTTAGTTATCTTCATTGAAAAAAAATAATTTGCTTTTCTTTCAAAATTAAGGACATTTCTAAGTGACTCCAAACTTTTGAACTGTATTATATATTTGTAGTATGTATATATATACATATAGGTAGCAGGTCTAAAACGATGCGATTTAGAGGTGCTACAATGCAGAGCATGCATAACAATCTCATCGCTTATGACTATCTGCTACGTATTTTGCTTACTGATACTAGTAATTTGGAGACTAGGCTAGAGACTTGTAGAGTGGTTGTTAGAGCGCATTAGGGCTTCTAACCATCCAGTATCATCATTACTGCGGGTCAGGCTATGTTCTTTATTGGGGTAAATCAAACCAGGTAAGAGAGTGAACCACAATATTAACATAATCAATGATAAGGAGCAGATAAAAGCATACAACATTATTCTGCAGTCAAGTCTCTCATTGTAGCTTCGATTCTCCTCTTGAGGGGAGCCCATTTAGAGCCCTGAGGATCCGGGGGTCCACTCTCATGAGAGAGAGGAGACACGAGTGTTTCCGGACTGTGCTTTTACCAATCGATGCAGATGAAAAGTAGCACTTTTATCTGTGTTGATTCAGACGGAGTGCCACGTGGTCGGAGCACTCGATCATTTAAAATGTATTGAGAGTTTGGAATCAATCCAAAATAAATAATAATAACCTTTAAAGCTGTAGAATCAATTATTTTCCTTAACATACTTTTTCCAATACATTGTACAGAATACATTCGATTCTGTGAGGACAGCATCATACCAACACAAGCCAAAGTCACTTTCAATAATCACAAACCCTGGTTCACTCCAAAACTGAGGCAGTTGAGGCGGCAGAAGTAGACAGCGCACAGGGCTGGTGACAGAGAGCGCTGCATAGATGCGAGGTATGGATTTAGCAAAAAGGTATTGAGAGCTAAATCATAGTACAATACGCGTCTGAAGCAGCAGTTCTCGGAAAACAATCCCGCCTCCGTGTGGCGGGGGTTCCGGCTTCTCACCAATCGTAAGCCCCGAGCCCCCCCTGCTGCAGATAATCGAAAACTGGCTGAGCAACTCAATACCTTCTACTCCAGGTTTGATGTGACCACCCCGTCCCCCACGATGGCCACCTCCGCCAACCCAAACCTGGTCCAGGAGAGCTGACCCCGTCTTCACATTTTTAACACCTCCCTGGGGTCTGCCATCAAGTCTGCCATCATTGTCCCTGTCCCCAAGAAGCCCGGGATCACTGGACTTAATGACTACAGGCCAGTGGCACTGACGTCTGTAGTCATGAACTCATTTGAGAGCCTGGTCAAGTCCTTCACCTTCTCCCTGCTGGACCCCCTATAGAGCCAACAGGTCTGTAGACGACACCATCAACCTGGCACTCCACTTCATCTTGCAGCATCTGGACTCCCCGGGAACTTATGCCAGGATCCTGTTTGTAGACTTCAGCTTTGCATTCAACACCATCCTCCCTGCTCTGCTCCAGGACAAGCTCTCCCAGCTCAACGTGCCCGACTCCACCTGCAAGTGGATCACTGACTTCCTGACGGATCGGAGGCAGTGCGTGCGGCTGGGGAAGACTACTTTCCCCTCTGCTCTTCTCCCTGTACACAAACTGCTGCACCTCCTCCAGCCACGACTCCGTAAAATTGATCAAGTTTGCGGACGACACCCTCATCGGGCTCATCTCGGACGGGGTTGAGTCTGTCTACAGGAGGGAGGTGGACCGGCTGGTGTCCTGGCGCAGCGGTAACAACCTTGAGTTCAACGCCCAGAAGACAGTAGAAATTATCGTGGACTTCACGAAAGTCACAGCCCCCCAGCCCCCTCTCATCATGACAGACTCAGAGATCACCACCGTGGACTCCTTTCGCTTCCTCGGCACCACCATCACCCAGGACCTCAAGTGGAAGCCCCTCATCAGCTCCCTCATCAAGAAGGCCCAGCAGAGGATGTACTTCCTGCTGCAGCTGAGGAAAGCCAAGCTGCCAGTGCAGATGATGGTGCAGTTCTACACGGCCATCATTGAGTGCCATCCTCACCTTCTCCATCACCGTGTGGTATGCTGGAGCCACAGCCAGGGACAAACAGAGACTACAGCGCATTGTGCGTTCTGCTGAGAAGGTGATCGGCTGCAGACTTCCATCTCTGCAGGACCTGTACGTCTCCAGGGCTCTGGGACGAGCAGGTCGGATCACAGCTGACCCTTCTCACCCTTGACATGGTCTATTTGAACCACTCCCTTCAGGCAGGAGGCTACGGTCCATCCGGACCAGAACCTCCGCCACAAGAATAGTTTCTTTCCCTCTGCCGTTGGACTCATGAACCCATGAAACACCTGCAACTTTAACTGCAACTATTCAGTCACTCACTGCACTGTCACTTTCTGCACTACTACTGTAAATGTAACTGTAATTCTTGTGTACATAGTAATGCCTTTTTATTTTTATCTTATAGTATAGTAATTTTAAATTGTTTTTAATGTAATGCATGCCCTTTTGATTGAATATATGTTTGTTTTATTATTGCTCAGTGTTTTATGTTGCACCTTAATGTAGAGACAAGTTCCTATGTTTGTGAATTTTGTTCATTGACAATGGCAATAAACCTTTTCTGATTCTGATTCTGATTTAGAATCCTTCAAATATACAATGACAAATGAATTCTAATGACTAACGAATACATAATAATCTGGAAATAAGAACTGATTTCCAAATTATTACGTATCAGAATCAGAATCAGAAAGAGCTTATTGCCATTGTCAATGAACAAAATTCACAAACATAGGAACTTGTCTCGGCCTTAAGGTGCAACATAAAACACTGAGCAATAATAAAATAACATATATTCAATCAAAAAGGGCATCATTGAGAAACAATTGAAAAATTACTATGAAATAAAAAATAAAAATAGGCATTACTATGTACAGAAGAGTTACAGTTAGATTTACAGTTTTGAGTGCAGACAGTGACAGTGCAGTGAGTCGTTGAATAGTTGCAGTTAAAGTGACAGGTGTTTAGAAGTGTTCATGAGTCCAACGGCAGAGGGAAAGAAACTATTCTTGTGGCGGGAGGTTCTGGTCCGGATGGACCGTAGCCTCCTGCCTGAGGGGAGTGGTTCAAGCTTGTAGCTTGTAGAACCCACCAAATCCATTAGACCTTATATAGCAAAAAAAAGTTACAAAAAAAACTGAATCCATGTCAGTAAACTCATGTTGCAATAAAACATAGAAACAGGAGCAAACACAACAGACCCTATACGGATCATTGTTCAGTGTCCTCTGCAAAAAGGTTCTTGTTCTTGATCCGCACAGAAAATCTTGGCCAAAAATAAGAATAAGCACTGTTAAACTGCATAAAATAACTATATTGCTCATTTACAATAGCTTTATGTTTCCTATCCTCAGTCCAATCAGTAATTGTACTGCATTTGTACAGAGACCAATAAATACTTTCATATTTAATTCATTTTTTAATTTCATATTTAAAGCCAACTGAGGTAAATCATGTATTACTTGCTAAAGTGAATCAGTGCAAAACATTTCTTCATTGCTGAGATCATATTTTTGTTGTATGATGCAGATGAAATGTCTTTGGTATAGCAAAGCGTTCTTCATTGCAAAATAAACCATCCCTTAAATTATACGTGTCGTGTGAAATGTTACCTCTACTTTTTCTTTATCTGCTCCTCACGACCAGGCTCCGGGTCACGCTGAAGCCCCAGTGGACAGTCTCTGTTCATTGTCCTCTCACTGCACTTAAGCAGTGGTCTCAGATGTTTACCTTCTCCCATGACCATGCCCAGCAGGAGCACCTCCAGCGTTTGAGCTGCACTGTCCAAATTTTCATAATTTATACATCAAAACTCTGTTGTTACGAATCATAGTGGTCTCGTGGTCTGGTTTGAGTGATTCTCTTTAGTTTTGTCTTCTTTGGGTCCAGATAGGTTGCTTTGTAAACATTGTCTTTCAGACTGTTTTTCACAGTTTCTCCAGCAGCAATATCCTGCATATATTGCAAGATATCACAGAAATGAGCGTGTGACTGTGTTGGTAGAGGTGAGGCAGTGGTCTGGGTGTGGATGAGGTCAGTCTTCTCCAGGGTCCACAGGGCTGGTGGCGCAGTGACCCTCTCTCAGGTGGCCTGGGAACCTGGCGTGCTTGCAGTGGTATCTCAGAGGGAGATAGTAACAAAAACAAGAGTGTTAATACACTGTGTGTCACAAATCCTGTACTGTACTCTTACTTTCTTTTTATTCAAATTAAAACTTCTGCTGGCATGAATCATTCATTTTGTCTATTTTAGGTCTCTCTCATTTGTATTCTCAGAATGTTTGCATTTGAATAAAATGTATTATTCTTAAAAGGACACAAACGAGATTTATGAGGGGAAAGAAAATCAGGTGGCAGCCTTAAACTCGAGCGCGTACATAGTGCACCTTTAACTTTTATTCTTTATTTTTTCCATTTTCCTTTTGCTGAACCTTACATTTTTCAAACTCAAGTTTTTCTAAGTTTTGCAATTTGATTCATGCTTAGAGAACCTCCCACTGGGGAACCCATATTTATTTGTCCAAAGAGGCATTCTCAGCATTCTTGCCCAAATTTATTTGACGTTACGAGCATTACTGATGCCTCTGGGATTTGTACATCACTCTTGGATTGATATTTTCCCATATTACGACTGCACAGTTTCTCGTCAACACACACGTCTGTGTACTTTCCACTCCTCTAGTTTAGGGTACACAACTCGCTATAATGATAGCCCCAGGCAAAACTCAACGAAAGCTAACTTTTAAATTTTGCTTTTAGTTAGTGGGTGAGTGGGCCAGGCTCTCCTGGTCTTTGCAGTGGCCTCTTGCCTACTGACAATCCTCGAGAGTGCTGTCAAAACAGACTAAACCCTCCTAAGACAGCTAAAGTCACTTGAGGTCACCGGCAGCAATGTACAGCAGGGATCCAAACAAAATATAATATATTCTGTATTTCCAATTGTAATTAGTGTTTCTTTGTTTTGTTTTGTTTTGTTTTTGTGTCTTTTTAGGTTACATTTCTGCAAACAGTTACCAAGAAATAATGAAATTGAACAGAGTTTGTCTTTCTCAAAAGGTGGATCTTTATTTACTCGTGCACAGTAAATATCACTTTCCCTGACAAAGGCAACTGTCCCTCATCCCCAGAACAATAACAACATAGATAGAATGACATGACATTTTCCATTACAAGCTCTTATGTCCACCTCTACCTTGTAAATGCTTGTGTCATCTTCTTCAATTAATACCTGGATAATACGTAACACAAGGGGGATGGCTAGAGCAAGCTGTAGTTCACCCACATTGCCAGGTATGAAAGTGGTGAATGCATAATTGGTGGTTGATGGTGGGAGGGGCCGATGGCGCAGAGTTAGCAACCTCACTTACTCTGGGGTAGATTGAGTAAGGAGTGACTTAACACCGCAGTGTGGAGTGAATGAATAATGCACTGTAAAATGCTTTGGATGTCAAGAAAGGCACTATATAAATCCAATGATTTGTTAATTACATGAATGAGACAAATGTCATGAAATAAGCAGTTTTTTTGTTGTTGTAGTTCATATCACAAATCTTACTTAAATTTGTGAATTTAAGACAGTGGAATTCAAAGTTAGGGTTTAACAAAGAAACTATAACCATTTATCTCTGTGGCCTACAACTGTTACATAAATGCTATTGTGGCCAAAGATATTCCAAGCAAACACATTGTCTTTGCCATAGCAACAGAAGCAGCCAGAGACAGGCAGCAGCAGAGTCCTGATTCAGCACCAAGGACAGCAACATTTTTCCTACATTTATTTATGTCAAACAATGCGAGTGCTTTAGCCTAAACATCAATCAGAACGCTTCAGTCTGAAAAAACAGGTTCTGTTGCTTATCCAGACAGGACTAAACACCGTTAACACACTGTATTTAGTTTTGTTAAGTATTATCTTTATTTGTCAGGGAACATAAATTAATACATTTTCCAAAAGATCTGTACCAGCTCCTGCTACTTTCCATCTGCAAAACCTGAGCAGGTGACTATCATCATTATCTTACTTAAAATTATGTTTGGATTGAGTCCTGCATGTTTGATTAATCCTGTAGTATCCGGTATTTAACAAATCAATTCAACAGTTTGTAAACAAAAACATTCTAAATTCCGGAATGAAGGCAAACATAATGGAATTTTAGGCCCGTAGGCTTGATTAGATAGGACAGCTTTGCATGAAATGCGGACTGGAGAGAAGGGAGGACATGCAGTAAACTGTCGAAATTGGGATTCAAACTCACGACACTGCGACCGTCTGCACATTGAGCCCATAATGTGACTTCAATGGAGAAACTGGGATTAACCCAGAATTTGGTTTTGTCAAAGTAAAAGCACATAAATATCGTTGAGTGATATCAGAGCCTGATTTAAACACATTTACAATTTCATTTGACCACATTTGTTTATTTTATAGCAGATTATAATAGAATCAAAACATTTGCATTTTCAATGAAGGGAAATTCAGATTTTTAGGTTTTGCTGGACAAATATTCACAGACATGTTGAGCCCACAAAAGTTTATTTCATTTTGTCTACAGATATATCAGACTTTACAACGAGCTTTTGTTTTTGTGAAGGTCAAATACAATTTTTAAGATAGATTTTTTTTTTCTCTTTCATTTTTTTATTGAAAAGAAAACTAACTGACTTAATTGAAAATGGTTGCTTAATTTTAGTTGTAAAGACTTGAAATCATTAGCGTTTAGATTTGCTGTCAGTACTTTATTACTATTTTACTTTGAATCTGGTCCTCTGGAATTTGGAACATTCTGATGACAGAACATTTTACAGGGTCAATTTCGCTTTCTGTCCTCCGACCTTCCAATATCTCTCATCTGTTCTTCTTCATCTTCTTATCTCTCTCCCTATACATTCCCTTTTTCTTCCACCTCTTCCCCACTTCTTCAATAACAGACCTCTGCCTGTTATTGTTTATATTATGAGGCGGCGGAACAAAGCAGCGGAACACAGTGGTGAAAGACGGCAGAACAAGCCTTTGCAGTGTCAAGCTGAAGAGTAAATTGCCGCTGTCCTTGGCTGCAAGTCTGGGCTGTCACTGTCTACTGTTGCCATGGTGAAGACATGTTGTGCGAGGATGGGAATCTTATACTGTGTATGTCTGGAATATTCTACAGTTTAGCTTTAAAAGGATATTTGATGCATTATTTATAATGATAATAAAACAACAATGAAATACAATAAAAACAGTTAAAGGAAAGCCATTTGATAAAAGTGTGTAAAAGTAAAAGATATTGGAGATGTTTAACAGACTTCCCCTATCCCATCCCATTTCTTTTTCTTTTTTTTCTTTTTTTATTTTGTTGTTGCTCGTACGCTTTATTAGATAGGAGAGGTTAGGCTGAAATGGGGAATGAGCAGTCTGAAATGGGGAATGAGAAACACAATCATTGTAGTCGGGATTGAAACTCATGACAATGTGGCCGGATGCACTTGGAGCCCGGCATACGTGTGCTGTGATTTAACCACTCGACCACTGGGCAGCAACCCATCACAAGCAGAGGTACTTTTGTGCTTTGAAAGTTGGAATACACGTTTACACTTTTTTTTTTACACTCCAACAATTCAATTCAATTCTTATTATTTTTTTGTTGTGTCCGAAATCACAAGAGCAGTTGCCCCAGTGGGCCCAGTTGGGCTTTACAATTTGTTAAATTGTCAATTTAACATTTACAGAAATTGGACTTTTTTGTTTGTTAAATTGTCAATTTAACAATAAAAATGTCCTATGAAACCGTAATTAGCAGATTAACAACGTTCACAGGAATTAAGCAAATGGATAACAGTCCCGGAGCATCCCCTGTCCGTGATCCTCCGTCTCGGCAAGGAAAAAGTAGTAGAAGCCTCAAGGCAAAACATAGTGAAGGAGAGATCCTATTCCCATGAACGGACAGGCTTTTGAGCACATGTGTAAAACTCAAGGCCCGCGGATCAGATGTTGCCCGCCAGACGTTTTAATCTGGCCTGCCGAACATATTAACCCCTTGCGCTCAATGCGTCCCACGTGTGGGAGGTTGGACTTTTTCTTTATTTATTCCATTTTGTCCACTATTTTCCAAACGAAAACTCTCAAGCTGCTTGATATGCTGTACCTAAAAATAAAGCTGTAACTCTTATTTCCAGTCAAATAAATAATTCTGGGAAAAATCAGGGTCAGTTTGTACTCCAAACCCACAAGTAAAAAAATACCCCAAAATAAAAGAAGGAAGGATTCAGGAGCTTTATTGAACTGAACAGGTGCACACAGGTTGCTAACACGTTCACAGAACACCAACAACAGCAATACTAAAACTTAAGAAGAGCGGGCACGCTCTTTAAAGTACATATAATGTCATAAAGCATAGGGATGTCACAAGACACGTCATGCAAAACATAAAGGAAAGAATAAAGGTGACATCGTAAAGCACACTGGTCATACAGGCATAAAGGAAAGGAATACAGGTTACATCATAAAGCATGATTATTATGGCAAGACGGGAGCGCACACTACTGGATGCCCCGCTAACTTCTAACTCATGGGAATACAGAAATCACAGGACTTTTGTACAGTCTCATTACAGTGACTGTTAGGGTCAGGTGAAACTTGGGCAGTGTAAACAGACACAAGACAGGTTATTATCAGGAGACTGTCCGGAGGGCAGGGCTTATCCAGCGCAGAGTAGGGTGAATATCAGCTATCTATCAATTTGGGTCATTTTCCATGATCGAACACTCCTGGACAAATGAGGGATTACACCAACCAAGTAGTAGTAACAGTCATAGTCTTGGTAGTAGCATTATTAAGTCTTATTTGGAAGGGTTTTAGCTATGGACCTCGGATAAATTATATTTATTGAGTGACACTTATTTTTCGAGGGTATTTTATTGAGTGAATGCAGGCACTAGTTGTTCCAGGGTATTTTATTATTATTATTGAGTGACTGCATTCTAGAATGTAGGCACTTATTGTTCCAGGGTATTTTATTATTGAGGAATGCGGTCACTTGTTGTTTCAGGGTATTTTATTATTATTGAGTAATGCAGTCACTAGACTCTAGAATTACTCGGGTAATCCTAAATCTTTTCTCAGGATTCATCCTGGAACATTGGATGTTTCCATCTCTCTTGGCTTTCAAAGGTCGCATTTCTTGTCATTTTCGTCATTCAAAGTTCAGTTTTGCAGACCATTCTCGTGTGATTCCTGGACTTGCTTTTGGTATTCCTCGGTCTTGTAATTTTTTCAGGATTTGTCTTCAAATTTCCCCTATCTCATAGATTGGCGGAATGTTAGTGATGTTGGAGCGTTGTGACATCATCGTCGTAGCAACTGTACAGAAAACGGCCATGCATTACGCAGACCGTCATGGCAACTAGGGCTTTGTGATATCATCGGCATGGCATCGGCATGTACAGAACATGTGCAGAAATTGCAAAAGAAGACTGCACCTACAAATCAGTGAGCATTGATTGCGATACATATTTATACTTAATTTTGTGTTTTTATATAGACGTGTGAAAAAGTGCCTTTTGTTTTTTGCATTAGGCAGTCACTCGCAATGGCTTCCTGCCATTGCCGTTTCTAGTTATTGAGTGACTGCATTCCATAGAATGCGGTCACTCGTAGTTCCAGGGTATTTTATTATTATTATTATATTTTTCACATTTATCCCTGTTTTTCGGTGGGCCGCACAGGTTCGCATTCTTTATCCGATTTACGTCATTCAAAGTTCAGGTTGTAGATAATTGACTAGTGATTCCTGGACTTGCTTTCAGGTAATCCTCTGCCTTGTCATTTGGTCAGGATTGGTCCTAGAATATTGGATATTTCCATCTCTCTTGGCTTTCACAGGTCGCATTTCTTGTCCGATTTTCATCATTCAAAGTTCAGTTTGTAGATGTTTCCTGTGTGATTCCTGGACTTGCTTTTGGTATTCCTCGGTCTTGTCGTTTTTTCAGGATTCGTCTTCAAATTTTCCCTATTTCTTAAAGTGGCGGAATGTTGGTAATTAGATGTTGGAGGTTTGTGACATCATCGTCATCAGAATTAGAATCAGAATCAGAAAGGGTTTATTGCCATTGTCAATGAACAAAATTCACAAACATAGGAACTTGTCTCAGCATTAAGGTGCAACATAAAACACTGATCAATAATAAAAACAACATATATTCAATCCAAAGGGCATGCATTAAGAAACTATTTAAAATTACTATAGTATAAAATAAAAATATGCATTACTATGTACACGAGAATTACAGTTAGATTTACAGTTGTGAGTGCAGAATGTGAAAGTGCAGTGAGTGATTGGTGATGGGGGAGTCTATCATGACTTTCCTGAACAAAGGAAGACTGCACCTACAAATCTGTGAGATATATTTATACTTGATTTTGTGGTTTTATATAGATGTGTGAAAAAGTGCCTTTTGTGTTTGCATTAGGCAGTCACCCGCAATGGCTTCCTGCCATTGCAGTTTCTAGTTATGAATGTTGTCTGTGTTTCATGTCCCCTGCGTATCGTCTATCTATGTGAAAAGGTCCGCAGAAGATGTTAATATTTGATGTACTGTAGTTCACCAAACTCAGGGCCTCAGGTGAATCTAGCCCCATCCCGAATGCTCAGGTCTGTGAGTTGGATTGTTTTTAGTCTGTACGTTGAAGCTTTTATCGATTGATAGAGTAACCCTCGAAATTATAGTCTGAGTAGACAAAGTAGAAGCATTGACAGTAAATGTAGAAGAAATAGTAGTAGCAGCATTAATATTACTGATATATGTAGTTTGAATGGTCATAGTAGTGAAGGTGGTAAAGATATTAGTAATAGCAGCAGTAATAGTATTAGTAGCAGTTGATAGTATTAGTAGTAGTAGTAGTAGTAGTAGTAGTAGTAGTAGTAGTAGTAGTAGTAGTAGTAGTAGTAGTAGCACTAGCAGTTGTAGCAGCAGCACTAGCAGTAGTATTAGTAGTAGTAGCAGCGCTAGAAGTAGTGGTAGTACTGGTAGCACTAGCAGTAGTAGTTGTAGTTGTGGAAGCAGTAGTACATAAACTCATTCCCATCCCATTGTATTCAGATAAATCCTGTTGTGCTCAGGTCTGTTGTTAGTCACTGGTGTTTCTGTGCAGCATTCATGTTTTGTATTGATCTGCTGTTTGAGATGAGATGCCCGGTCTGTGATGATCCATCACACACTGACACTAGATTAAACTGCCCTGTGCACTTTATGGATGCTTGTATGAATTATGTGAGCCATAGAGACACGTTACTGTGAATGTGAGCATTGGACCAGGACTGAACCAAGACTTCACCGTGCCTATCTACAGGATAAATTGGGTCTACAGTAGTGATTAAACAGGACTAAATCCAAGCTTGAACTAACCAAGAATGGAGAAAAAAGACTAAACTACTTGATCCTGAATCTTTTAAATTGTAAAACTTTGCAGTATGACTATATGTAATTGCCTTCCGTGCTACCTGTCTAGGGACAAAAGAGGAATTTAGCACCCTTGCCATAATCATGCATATTTACATTATAACGGTTACAGATATTCATTAATGTGCACCGTCTCCATCAAATAA
Organism: Chaenogobius annularis; assembly: GCA_015082035.1. Classification (NCBI taxonomy): domain Eukaryota; kingdom Metazoa; phylum Chordata; class Actinopteri; order Gobiiformes; family Gobiidae; genus Chaenogobius; species Chaenogobius annularis. Next base: position 256,549 of record BJKM01000141.1, read on the forward strand.
AAAACATACTGTACATACAAAACATAAACTATAGCCTCAGCAGAGCATTTTATAAAACCATTAGTTATTATGCAATACCACTATGTATATATGATGCATTTACTGTGAGGTAAATATTATCATATTTTCAAACTATAACAGGTATGATCTAATAGAGATGGGTGAAATAAAACAAGAAAATGAATACCACATTTTGTTGTTTGTTTTTGTGATATGTATACTGAGATGATATTTCCACCCTGCATCAGAATATGTTCAAATGTGTCTGTAAATGTCTAGGTTGTGGTTCAAGTATTGCACAATACGTGAATGGAAGTAAATGGTTAAATATTTTTTTTATACGGACATTATACTCAATATTATAATTTTGTATATCTCTAAAACTGCATTAGCGTTATCACATTTTCTATATACCTCCTACCCCAATCTAGGATTTATCAACAGCTACATTCAACTGCTGCATCCTTCAAAGAACCCAACTGAAGGAGGCTGCTCCTCCGAGTAGCCCACGGAGCCACTCCTTCTCCCAGCAAATTCCTGTGATAATCTCAAAAGTGTAAAAAAAAAAGAAGAAATTAAATATTAAATATTGTGGCTTAATTTCTGAATAGGATTTTATAATGACAAGGAATTACATGAAAGTTCAAATGTGCATTTAAATCAATAAACACATGAAAGAAGAAAATATGTTTATTAATCAGAAGAGACTTCTTGAAATATCTAACATTAAACCCACACACTAAAAGGGTCAGTGAAACAAGTTGTATGTCCATAATAAACTCATATTTTGTTACATTTTACTGGAGCATGTGGCAATCCAAAATTAATGTAGTTTCTTTGGAACTACTTTTACTTTCTTTTAACAACTACTCCTTAATTGCAGTACAACCCTACACTAGGGTGTAATTTATACATACAATTATTGTAAATATCACCGTAAACCCAAAGTCACAACAGAAAAGGCCTGTCAATAAAAAATGTGTTATCTCGTCATCCAGGGCCGCTGCTAGCCATTTGGTTGCCCTAAGAAGAAATACTCAGTGCCCCAATGCCCCCAACCCACTTCAAATGGGTAAATAATGCTTAGGGGTTTGATGTCTGTTATACAACTGTAACGTCACTATTTAGTTTATTTTTGTAATATATATATTCATGTAAATACAATTTTATAAATATTGCATAAATCAAAATCCTAAGAGGGATCAAACAAAATCATATAATTTTCAGCATTTTGGTGCGTTTCAGAAAGAATATTATTAGCAACTCAAGTTTATTTTGAGGCCCCCACAGTACCTACATTTCCTTCCACCACTCTTGCTCTGTTGTCACCCACTGCTTTTCTGCTCTTTCTACCTTCTGCCATTATGAAAACATGATTTAGACATGTGTAAGAAGTTGAAATACTTTGTTTTGCGCACGGCACGGTGTCAGCTCCACAGTTTACCGCGCCATCTGGACGCATCGCAAGTCTTCATTCTCTCCTTTTTGTGGTTTCTAATTGAATATGAGATACAGTTTCATTATATATAGACCTATATATATCTGAATACCGATTTGCTTTATCGGAGCAAATTGGTCTTCAGATATATATACCATTTTACAAAGTTTTAATGTGGCTTTTCTCATAGTGATGTAGTCATTTTTCTTAGGATTTGATTGGCTTCAATTCAATATTAAGCATTTTCAAGCAGTATTGATAGTGTTTTTAGTATTAACAATCATTATTTAACCAGTCAGGCTTTAGGCAAATCAATAACAGATACAGTTAAATTACTGCCCTTCTTAAATCTTCTAACACAACTTTGTTCAACTAGTATTATGTATTCCTTAATCTAAATGATTCCATTCCATCATTCCCTGAATTAAAAGCATTAGTTAGAGGCTTGAATTATGTAATTATTTACAAGCAGTGACGTGCATCTGCCTCCCCTGTCAATCTCGGGGGAGAAAACATATTATAAAATATAATAAATGTTAATATTTGTCATCTGGTATGTATTGTAAACCTCCTTTCCATTTGAATCCAATATGGGACAAAACGATTTCAATTAAGAATCTCTGAATTTTTTTATGTCCCGTAACAAAGAAGAGGGGCGACGTGAGGCAGCACCTTCCTCTGCCTCTAGGTGCACAGTATAATTCCTCACAAACTGTGCTGGTATGCGATGCAAATAATGTGTCCTGTCCCTCTGTATATAACAAATAAAACACTCTTGAGGATATGTTCTGTACTTTCATATTCTGGATGATGTATGAAATTAATTTCTGGCTTGCAGATTAATTATAAAAAAGCAATAAAAGTTCTCACTCGGTGAGGCAAGCAATACGCCTGACTCATGGCAGAGGGCGCTTCTGAGCCCGTGGACTGTTGTGCTATCGTCTTCGTTCTTGAACTAGTTTATTTCTGATTTACAATCCGGTTTATCAAAATGTAAAGGTAAGACCATAAACTTTCATTTATTTTGGCTTGAAATAGGTTAAATTTGAATACATTTTGACTTTAAATAAAATATGTGTCACATATTTGTGTAAAGAATGCTGATATGAGATAAATAGCATAACTCATTTTCTGTTGTCAATACAATTATATTCAAGGTGCTTTTTTGGGTTCATTCACATTTGTGCCTCACTAGCCATGAACCTCACCGCGCGTCACTGTTTACATGTAAATATACAGTTCAATTAAATTAAATTTGTTTTTGTAACGCCCAAAATCGCAACAGTAGTTGCTTCAAAGGGCAACAGGAGGAGAACCAGTTCTTCGAGGCAGATGAAGAACATATCGCCTGGAGTAGAGACCACTTCTCCGGGCAGTTGAGGAGCAGCTGTATCCACAGGTCATCGATGTGCCTGTTCCACTCCCCAGGGGGAAGTGGAAGAAGAAGAAGAAAAAGATGTGAGCAGCAATGAACAGATTGCGAGGGAAATTAAATATAAAAGGTTGTTGATAGGAAACGTCAGAAGTAGAGGATAGGGCTCAAGCTGCCATACGTCCCATAGTTGCTCCGAGGGCAGCGTAGCTGGGAAGCTGTGTGATTTTATTTCTGTTCATAACTAGCCTGGCCATAAGATATTTTAAAGAGGAACTTTTTAAGCCTGGTCTTAAATGAAGGGACTGTGTTGGCCTCTTTAACATGGACAGGGAGCTGACATGGACAAGGAGCTTTATGTTTAATTGTTGTACAATTACACATAAAAAGATTATTAAATGTAAAATGCGTGTTATCTTACCCCCAACATACCAAATGTTTAATCCCCATGGCCGCAATAATGTGGCAGTTTCCTCCTTGTAGCTTTATTAATGAATATGTGGGCATCTTTTCTCCTAAAACCAGATACGTTTGTTGGCAGTTTGTCCAAAAATGAAAGTTTGAATGGACTTTTCACAGCGTTAGCTGGCGTTTACTGCAAAACTGTAAAATCAAATCACTGATGCCCACTCGTGCATTAATAAAGTTCTTAAGTTTAAAGCGTGTGCTGACATATTTTTCTCCGCTGTCAGGAAGAGATGTTTTGCTCCGTCTGAAATCAAAACATCTGACTATCGCCACACAGTGCATTATGGCAGGGGTGTCCAAACTTTTTTCACAGAGGGCTGCATTTTGAAACTTATATGGAGCAGAGGGCCACAGACAACCAAAGTGAATCATTCCAAATTTAGCATCTGACATTGTTTTGATGAGCCTCCACACCTTTAATAAGACATAGAACCACTTTTTGTTGTTTGGACCAATTTAGCAGGAAGCTGACGAAAATTGGTCTGAGGGTCGCATTTGGCCCCCGGGCAGTAGTTTGGCCATGCCTGCATTATGGGATATATAAGGGCTCGAAGTGCGCTCTAGTATCCTTCGTTCACAGCGGATTTCCATGGAAACGTGGGCCATATTTGTCGGCCGCATGGGATGCGTGAAATGGGACAGGAAGTGACGCAACCGTCCTTCAAATGTAGCCTTCTTAGGATGAAGCCCCTGAATTGGGACACAGCTAAAGTCTACTGTAATCCATCTGATAAAGTGCATTACCCGTTGAATTAGTTCAATTCTCTACTGTATTTCCCCCGTTACCATGGTAGCCGTAATCTCATGATACTAACCAGAATCTCACGATACTTACGTATCTGGCGGAAACATTGGAATAATTAGAAAAGCTGCGCACCTTCGCTTAGATGGGTGGGACGTCAGGAACGAGAACGGCTGCAGATGCCTTTGCTGTATTATCTGTTTGTGGCTGTGTGCTTGTATATTGGAAGGAACTAGGCCAGATTCATTCACCTGCTCATTCTCTCGTCTTGGCCTCATGGAGAAAGGACCACAGCATATGGGTTCCTATAGGTCCTCCACATGATACTGTTAGTGCGGTAGGAGGCTCTGCAGCCAACTCTCACCCCACACATTTAACTGCGCTCTGGACAATTCATGCACACACTCAAACTGTTCCCCTCATCTGTTTCCCGTCCGTTGAACTGGTCTTAACCTAAGCGCATTGTAATGGACTATATTGAATAGTGGGACTGTGGATCTCCATCGCTTGCACATAGTGCAGAGGACTCTTTAACTTAACAGTGCACTCTGTAAATAGGATGTAAATATTTTTGTTTTGTTTTGCTATAATACACAAGTCAAATGAGCTCTACATGTTGTGGTGGTCAATATGATTTAAGAACTGTCTCTCTTCCTCTGAGTGGAACCTATAACTTCTAAGTCTATTCTATTACACTACACCAGGATTTTGTAGGAGATCCTGACCAGATCTTGAGCAGGTTGCATAACATTGCATAACTGTGTCGCTTCACCTGCTTGTGGCATATATTCAAATGTCTGGTGGTGTTTATCTGAAGGTGTGATGGAGCAAGTAGGTCAGACCTCTGCGCTTAATGCCTGATATACATATGCCGCTGGAGATAAATTATCTGCCTGTGTGCCTGGAGCTCCTGAGAGGAGGAGGAGCAACTCGGGTGCCCCGCTCACAGCCAGAGGAACAGGAGCCCCACTTACAGGTCCTGGTTGTGTTCTGGGCTTGGAGGAGCAAGTACAATGGTGACTTTAATCCAGATAATCCATATTAACAAAATTAAGAATAAAGAGAAGAGAGAATTATACTCCAGTATCATACACAAACACAGACCATTAAATAAAGTAACTCAATTAAGAGTCAAATTAAATATAATAATAATAATACAATAATAATGTAATAATAAATGTATTATCATTATTTTCAATAATGATTTCTGTAACAAGATTACTACAATAAAACTATATAAATATTTATCTTGTATGCAATAACTTTTTAGTTATTTGGGTTTTCATAAAATGTAGATACATTTTTCTTAAATTTCATCCATAGACTGTATGTACACACATTATGATTCAAATATCAAGTTAAGATTTAGTTCTATTTCTTTTTTCGTGTGACTAGCTCGCCCAAAATCACTGGGATAGTCACCTCTAATAGGAACAAGAGTCAAAGATGAAAATATAATGTGGCATATAAATCAGAAACATTTTATTTCTTGCTTCATTTTGTAGATAGATTATATACAGAAAAAAAAAATCTTTTTGAATTTTGTATATCTTATTTAGTATTTGAGTAAACTGAAGCTTACTGAACATTAAAATTTAGCCACATTCTTTGGAGTTAAAACTTGAATAAATCAGGTTTAGAATTAGATGTAAGCAAGTAACGTTTTGGTGTAAAAGGGCTACTTTAAGGACTGAGCCTTACGTTTCTATGCGAAATGATTTATTTGGAGATGGATGCAAGTGGATTCAATAACATATGTAATGATATATCTAAAAGCTCAGTTTGCGGTTGTTTCTTTATGAAAAGCCATTGAGAGAAAACTTACCCCCCCCCCAAAAAAAAATGTAAATAAAATAACAATAATTAAAATATGCATCGCCATGGAGTGTTTCCATTCTATACAAAATGCACTATATGATCTTATCGGAAAAACACTCTTACGAAACCCACTCCCTCTGGTCCCGCCCCCTCGGCCCCTACTTCTCCGTGGTGCATTTGTGAAACGTGGGATTCTGCGTCGTGTCCCAGGCCATTTATTTTTCAGACCTGTATCTTTGCAGCTGTCACTTTACATTTGCAATGAAGGCAGCACAGGGGAAAAAAATCCTGCCAGCTACGCCCCTGACCCAGTTATAGCCCATATCTACGGACAATTTGGAAGCAATTTTTTAAAAAACTGATTCATTAAAATTGTGTCCGGATCTTAGAAAAAATGCTACAAATTTGTAGTAAACAAGGACTAGTATCAACAATTTTGACTTTGAAAATTAGAATTTTGAGGGAAGACCCAAAATGTGAAATATGACTCTGTAGCGCCACCTCAAAAATGATTTACATGGGGCCAATGGGAGCCCGGCCAAAAAAACATTACAGAAGTTACAGAACAAAGTTACAGAAAAAAGTTACAGAAAAAATACGAAACAACCTCTGTGCATTGAAATGTTATTATTTACATGTTTCCCAGAAAATGTCATATGTGGGTGTGGCCACAAAACATAAAAACATGCGCATCTCCATCATGAAATGGTGAACTGAGTTGGACCCAATGGAACATTTATGCAAAATGACAACATGAAAGATAATGCTGCAATATCTATAGCCATGTTTAAAAATTACTCTAAAACACCCGTTTGAATATTTGAATCGGGTCAAAAAAATTGTTTGCCACATGTATCCACATTAACATACTGACAAGACAAGGGTTGAAAATGTGTTGAAGAGGGTCTACCAGTTCTTAAGCGCAGGCTTTTAAGAGCCTCGAACAGACTTCATCTGGGCCAGTAGCTTTCCTCTGATGAAGTTGATGCAGCTTTGTCCTGATCCACAGTGATGACAGGAGTGGACAGGGATCCCGAAGGTGAGAAAGATTCAGTCAGGAGAACCAGAAGGAAGGGGCAAAAGAGGTGGAGGGGGGCAGGTAGCCGGACAAGAACTGACCCAATTAAAAAAATTATGAAACTCATCAGCTCTGTGAAGGTCCCCACCCAGCTGACGGCCCTTCCTGCCACAGCTAGTAATGGTTTTCATACCTTCAGACTTCACGCATATTATTGTCTCTCAGCTTGCTCTCTCCCTCCCTCCTCCTCTCTTAATTGTTGCCCTAAAACTTTTCTCTGTTTAGGAAAGCATCGCAGAGCCGAGCGGTCCTCAGTGGGTCTGAACGAGGCCTGGACAGGTCGCTGGCTCAAGGCGGTGCCTCAGTTTGGCCTGAAAGCCATAGCAGCCGAGGCAGTGACAGCTAAAGTGGCTCTAATGGCTAATTCTCCCAGTGTATTATGTATTTTACGTGTGATTCTACTGAATCAAATGCACTACAGAAATGACCGCTGCTTTTAGATGAACCATTTGACCAGCTACTCAATGTCCCTGTGCAGATAATGTTTATATTGCAAAGAAACCCAAATTTCAAACAGGGACATTTTTTTATTTCATGATTCATTAATATTGTCAACCATTAATTTCACGCAAACAAGCGTCAGTATGTTACAGTATGCTGTGAAACGAACATGTAAGAAAAAATGTTGTGGTTCTGCAATATTATACTACTACTTATTCAATCAGTGATGGAAGTCTGTAGCCGATCACTTTCTCAGCTGAGGCACAACGCGCTGAAGTTTGTGTTTGTACATTCATGCCAACATGTTTGAGTTGACTTTACAAATATATATACATTTACAAATTATTATTACGTTTCATTTTTGGTAAATGGAATTGTGCATTGGTTTCAATTATGGCGTAATGATTATGTGCACAATATGGTCTTGAGAACATCTTCCAGAAACACCCGATGAGCTCTGGTTCCTCCTCGATTTCAAATCTGAAAGAGATTATGATTTTGTTAACAGCAAATTAGAGATCAATGTATAGCCATTGTTTGGAGGATACTTTGAAAATGTATTTAGTTACAGAATATTGAATACCTGCAATAAAATGTATTTTTTCTATGTAGCCCCAGTGTAAAAGTAACTGGATACAGGTATGTGTGTCAGCATGCTCTCACACCTGTGAAGAGCTCTTAATCATCCGAACCACAACTCCTACAGATCTAGTTACAGTTTTTTTAGCTTCTGCTGCAGAATTACCCTTCTTTTGACTAAGCGTGTATGCCCTTACCTGGGATTTTCCTCTCTAACATTCGCTCACTCTCCAACAAACTGGATGAACTGGCGCTGCTGATGAGACAAAACAGAACATTCTCTTCATCTCCTATTTTGTGCTTCATGGAGACGTGGCTCAGCGAGTTGGTGCCGGGCTGCGCCATTCAGATGGAGGGATTTCAGCTGCTTCGTCAGAGAGATCTCTCCGAGGAAATTCATGCGGCGGAGGAGTCTGTTTCTACATCAACAATGCCTGGTCTTCAGATGTGACTGTGATCGCCAAACACTACTCTCCTGATCTGGAATATATTTTCAGTAACTGCAAATCATTCTACTCGCCATGTGAGTTCGTCTCATTCATTCTGTCGACTGTTTTAAATTCCACCAAGCGCAAATGTGCATGACAGCGCTGGCGTACCAGATTGTGGAGCAGACCTTCCCAGACTCCTTGTCACGTCTCTTCAAACTTGTAGTGAGGACTTCTAAGAAGGGACCAATGAGGCAGTGGAAGAGCTACGTGCGTGTTTGGACACTACAGACTGTGAGGTTTTCAGAGCTGCCACAGACAGTACTCCAGGTTTGAGTTGACCACCCCACCTCTGCCCTCCCAACCTCGTTTCCCCCCACCTCCCCACCACTCTCTCAGTTCAGGAACAGGATGTCAACTGACTATTTCGGAAATCCAACCTCCGGAAAGCTGCTGGATCAGACAGTTTTTCTCCCCCGCCTTAAGACACTGTGCAGCAGTGCTGTCCCCCGTCTTGAGACATTTTTAACACCTCCCTGGAGTCATGCCACGTCCCAGTCTGCTTCAAGTCGTCCATCATTGTCCCTGTCCCCAAGAAGCCCCGGATCACTGGATTTAATGACTAGAGGCCTGTGGCGCTGACGTCTGTAGTCATGAAATCATTTGAGCCCCTTGTCTTGCCCCACCTCAAGTCGTTCACTTCCTCTCTGCTGGACCCCCTGCAGTTTGCCTACAGAGCCATTGTGCGTTCTGCTGAGAAGATGATCGGCTGCAGACTTCCATCCCTGCAGGACCTGTACGTCTCCAGGGCTCTGGGACGAGCAGGTCGGACCTTTCTCACCCTGGAGATGGACTATTTGAACCACTCCTCTCGGGCAAGAGGCAACGGTCCACTCGGGATCAAAATCCATCCCCCAGGTGATTTGTGTTTGTTTGTCTTTATCCCCATCTGCTCTTAGGTCATTTTCACACTGCCTCTAGTTAAGTTGACGTAAAGGAGCTTTCACTCCAAGAACGCGCCAGCCACATTCTGGAGCAGAGTAAATGGCCGCATTCTGGTGCAGAGCGAGTGTGGTGTAAAAGCAGGCAACCTCAGGCCGACCTAAATGTCACCACACAGTCTACGTAACGGGTTTAGGAAGCTTTTGGAATTTGATCAAAATGCGCTTAGTATATTTGCATGAATGATCAACTGTGATTGTGAGATTGTATCTTGTGGTTTTTAACTGAAGGCACTACAGCACTAGTCTTTGACAAATATATATTTATTTATTTAGTTATTTTCCTAAAACCAGTGTCCAGATGACTACAACTTAATATTTTCTACAATGGAACACTCCTGGACGAATGAGGGATTATTCAGACATAACCAAGCCCCCGGAAATTTTTTTTTTGCTCAATTCAAGCCAATGGGTGTGCTCATTGGCGTATGTCTCCAAAAATGTTTCCTACTTCCGCATTACTTCCTGAAAGGGGGCTAGCGCCTCCACCCTTTGTGAACACCGTTCACTGCAAAGTCAAAAATGTGATTTCTAAGGATTTTAGAAACGGTAAAAGGAGTGAAATTCCTTCTATTTTATTTTTAGACTAAAAATAATTTAGCACTTTCGGTAATGTTAGAGGCCGGGAGGCTGCAGTCCAGCGGAGTGGCCACCACTCAATTTGGATCGTGGACAGAGGGGGCGTCCCTTATCCAGTTAATATAATACATCCATGGACTTAACCCTGTGTTTTACAGTTTGTAATGTTTGGAGGCTAACGCTAACACGCCCATTGAAAATGTATAGGAGTTAAAGCATACAACTTCTTCTTCTTCTGGTTCTTTTTGAAGAGAAAATTAGGTGATGTAATTTCCTTGTTGACATGCTTCAGCTGGTAACTGCGAGCCATCTTCAGAACAGTAACCGGTCCTGGTGACCTGACACATATCAGTTATAGTTACGTCCTTTCTCCCTGCCCTCTCTCTTCTCTGAACTCTCAAAGGCCATACTGCATTATTGAACTCCTTGTATTTGAAATGAAACATATTTTTCGTACGTTTTCCTCTCTCACTCGCTCTCCTATTGCTCTCATCCATCTAGCTCTCTCTCTCGCTCCTTTCTCTCCTCCCTCTTGCTCCTCTCCCCCCCCTCTCCCCTCTCTCCCTCTCCTCCCACTCTCTCTCACTCTCGTGCCCCTCACGCTGCTTATTCACTCCTCTTCAATTATAAATCGTCCATGATCGCACATTTTCAGCCCTGTAGCTAATTGTGAGCTCCTATGGAAGCTTATATATTGTCAAACTCACTCGTTTTCCTTTTGCTGCTGTTCTTTTACTTTTGCTGCTGTTTTTGTACTATGCCTAAAATCTTTGGCCATCATCAGAGCAAGTGACTGGTCTGTGAGGGACAGAAGAGTTGTTTGTTTTCTAGGAGCCCAGTACTTATTGGCCACCCATTTTCACAAATAAATTGTTTAAAAATCATGCAATGTGATTTCCTGGATTTTTTGGGTGAACTTGCAAATTTTTAGGTTGCCCAATACTTATTGGCCCCACTGTATATAAAGGAAAATGGCAAAGGTGACATTTCTCCACCCAATCTCTGGGATTCAGCTAAATCCATTTTGAGGGACAGGGTAATTACGGTGGCAAAAAAGCTAAACATGCCACAAACAAGGATCCTCAAACGCTACAGGAAATGAAAAAGATGAAAGATAGGATTAATGATGTGGCCTCACAAGAAATAATTTTTAAAATTGTCTTCACCAAACAACATTTTGAACACTTATGAAAGTGTTCAAAATGTTCAAAATAATTAGCTTGGAACTTTCAAAAACAACAGGCAAAGAAAACATTTTTAAAAATATGAAATATGAAAAATTTAACCAAACACCAAATACAATCATCGTTTGAATCCTTTTACAAAAAACGTTTCGCCAAAATATCAGGAAACAAAGACAAAGAAATACAATCTTCTTGATACTCTCAGTTTTACAGTTTTGCCATGACTTAAGAGCAAAACAAAAAAAAATTGTGCGAAATGACAGTTAATGCAATTCAAACTGCAATTGAAAGACTAAAAAAACAATACATTTCCCTGGAGTGACAGGTTCACCTCAAAGTGGTATAAAGCTTTAAAAGCACCACTTAGGGCCGTATTTTGCCCCCGGTGGTAGTGTTGACGGGAGCCTTCTACAGGGGGCGGAGTCATGGCGCAATTTTGCTATCTTCCCGACCTTAGCACTGGCATAAAGAGGCTGGACTTGGCCGCTGGAGGCTGGATTGGGATGGTGCCAGTCCGTATATGGTGATAGTGTTTGATCAATAACTGAGAACTGTGGCATTCAAAAGCACCACCTGTGTGGGAGATGTTTGTCATGGCCTCATATACAGGCAATGACAGAAGTGAGCAATAAAACAGGTTGATTTCCCTTTTTTCAATGAGTTCCCCAAATAAAAAAAATAGAATACCGTATTTTGCGGACTATTAGCCGCTACTTTTGTCAGATGTTTTGAGCCGTGCGGCTTATTTAGAGGCTGCGGCTTTTCTGTGGTTTTTTTCTTTCACCGCTAGGGGCGCACTAACCGGAATTAGAATCAAAACTACAGAAAAGTTAAGCAAAGAAGCAGATGTTGCTTTTTTATTCAGCTAGCAAATAGAACACGGACGACAAATTACCAACTATAAATTATTTTCAAATTCTTGCCCCATCATTATGGAACCCAAACGAAGAAGTTCGTATGAAGCAAGTTTTAAGCTGAAGGCCATCGATCTTGCTAGGAAACCGCGCGGCTGCACGCAAGCTTAACATCAATGAATGTATGGTGAGACGCTGGAGGAGACAGCGGGAAGAGCTCATGCGATGCCAAAAGTCAACGGAAGATTCTGCGGCCTATACAAAAGGTGCGGCCTATGTATTGTTTTATTATCGTTTTTTTTAAAATAGAGCAGATGCGGCTTTATATAGGGGGAGCGGCTAAAAGTCCGGAAAATACGGTAAATAAAATAAAATACTGAAATGCATTCTAGACCCCGCCCCCCGTGAGCCCCAACAGCTGTTTCCACGCCGTTGCTATGGAGATTATTATCACAGACAGCTCAGTTGAGAGATTGTGGAGAGGAGTGTAGTAAGATACATAAAGCTTTGTGTTTTCTTACAATCAGTCACATATTCCCAGAGAAACGAGCCGAACCAGGAAGTGAATTCAGACGCAGCAAAACGCAATGTTACAGGCGGAGCGCGAACGTACGAGACGTGGTCAGCCGTTTATAACCGTCCAAACCTGCCCCGCAATGAAATGAGAATTTCTTATCCCTGCCCAACCTATGCATCAAAACACAACTGCGCATCACTAGTGTCCGCACTGCGCTGTGTGCGCCGTGTGCGGCGTATCAGGGAGACAGAGGGAAGTTTCCCCTCATCTGCAAAGCTTCTTCTCAAGTATAAAACCCACTCAAGTTAATATTGGTCACTTATGCTTGAGGCAAATATCTGAAACTCATAAACATCCCCAAACTATTATTAACGCTAGTTTTGAAGTTTATTAGTTACGATTCTGGCCACAGAATGCACCAGACCACGCCCTCAAGTTGCTTTACGCCACCTCATATTTTGGCATAATCCTACCTCTTGTTTAGAAGTCCACCTATGGTCTCACCTATGTACCGCTCTTTACAACTTTCTTCACTGCATTGGATGGACTTCACTACATTGCTCTGCTTTTGTGTAGGCATCTTGCCCTGTTGCCTGGTTTGAAATAAATGTCAGGCAACACTTTAAGACAAAAACTGGTTCACCCTAAGGCAGGGGTGCCCAAACTTTTTTCACCAAGGGCCGCATTTTGAAACTTATACGGAGCAGAGGGCCAGAGACAACCCTACAATGATGTGAATCATTTGAAATGTTGCATAATTTGTGCATTATTGCTACAAATAAGTATTTGAACACCTGCCAAGCAGCAAGAATTTTGGCTTTGAAAGAGCTGTTAGTCTGCCTTTAAAAAGCCCACGTCTACTCCACTTATTAATCTACATGAAGCAGTTATCAGACAAATAGAAAAAAATGACATTCAAACTTGAAAATGGACATATTTGATAGACTTTGGACTAAATGGGACTTGTACTTAGGACATGCTGTGCCGTAATTGTATTTATGTTTTGTCATACAGTGCCATTCATACTATTGTTATTATTTCTTATTATTTGTATTTATTTTTTTGGTCTTGCTTTCTGGTCGTGTTCTTTTGGTCTGTGTTTGTTCATATCAAAAAATAAATACATTTAATTCAGGAATGATTTAGATTTGATTGGTCTGAGCTTGGAGACGTATTCCACCATTGACAGAATCAAAGCCGAGCCTGCGGTTGGAGGGTGCTCTCACTGTGGAAGACATCCTGCATTGTTCAAGTTCCAAAGAAGAATTGTGCTAGTGAGACGAATGACTACAGAATCAGAATCTGAAAAGGTTTATTGCCATTGTCAATGAACAGAATTCACAAACATAGGAACTTGTTTTGGCATTAAGGTGCAACATAAAACGCTGATCAATAATAAAAACAACATATATGAAATCAAAAAGGACATGCGTTAAGAAACAATTTAAAATGACTATAGTATAAAATAAAAATAGGCTTACTATGTACACAAGAATTTACAGTTAAATTTACAGCTGTGAGTGCAGCTACAGGTCCAGCAGCTCATGCAACCACAGGTGCAGAGTGTGAGGGACCCTTTCCAGTTTGCCTGAGAAGGTGGGTGTTGAGGACGCAGTACTCTACCTTCTACACAGCACACTCTTCTTCCTGGAGGGAGAGGGTGTATTTTAGGATGCTTTTTTTTCAATTTCTCTAGCCGACAACACAATCCAGCACTTCCTACTGCAGGAGAAGCTGAACATCATACAGCTGTTGACTCCCACCTGGTGAGCTGGATAATGGATTACCTTGCCAACAGACTACTATTCGTTCGGAATGGGGGCTTTAAGCCTGCGCTTCAGGGCACGGTTTTATCGGCCCTCCTCTTTACCCTCTTCACAACCGACTTTCAACACAACTCGGTTACATGCCACATGCAGAAGCTCTAAGACTGGGCTTTTCATCATCAGGCCCGGGGGCCAAATCAGGTCCTCCAAGCGATTTATCCGGCCCACAACTCAATGTACAAATATTGTTTACTGGTTTTGTTGGAGAGATAACTCCGGACTGTGTGGACTGTAAGGTGCTGGTTTAGGTTTGTAGCTGTCACTGCTCGGGAGTGCCGGCCAGAGCACTACTTGAGGCCCGGACGGATAACTGGACAGATGGAAACGACGAGGAGATGCGAGGACGGGTTCAGGAACTTTATTGAACCTAACAGGTACACACAGAATGCTAACAGATTCACTGATAATCTCGGAACCGTCTCTGGCGGGCCCACAAATGTATGAAGTGAATTTTTCTGAAACAAAAGCCTGCTACACAACACAGTATTCAGGTGGGCCGGCAGCAAAACCAGTCTTGCAACCGGCCGGGTGAAAGTTCTGTCCTTTATCTTGATGTCAGCGGACCTGATCTGCCCGTCTGGGTTGGGATGGACCTTGGAGATGCGGCCCACAAGCCGGGAGGCACGAGGAAGCTGGGGATCCATGATCATAGCCACAGACCCCTTTGTGGCATCGGCGTAGGGTTGACTGCCACACTTCTGCCAGGGCTGCAGGCCGGGGAGGAAAGCCGGATGAAACAGGCCCAGAAGTGGTCGGCAAGCACCTGAGAATGCCTCCACCGCCCCCTAGGATAGACCACTTGGGGAAGGGATCCGTCTGGCCGCCCCATCAAGAGGTAGCTTGGAATCGCTGGATCAGGATCGCTGATGTCAGAGGGGACATATCCCAGTGGTTTGGAGTTTAAGATGTCCTCCGATCGGGGTTGGTCTCCAACCGTTGTGTAGGTTGCCGTCTTACAGTAGGTTGGGATCTCCATCTGCAACGCTCGGGGCAGGTTCTTTGGAAACGCCGAACCGCCTCTCGTCCTCTCAGGATCCCATACACACATTGGATCTCCGCAAAGACCCTCTTGGGCCCAGGATGGCGCAGGCGACGTTTGAAGTCTTGGGTAAGCAGGAGGGTGATTGGGTGTGTTGAATCCAAGACCAACGAATGGAGATTTGAATAGGCAAGATCCTCAGAACGCCCACCTACTCGGATGACTTTCGACGACCTTCGCCTGGTCGAAAGAGGGAAAGAGGGCTATAAGGCGACTGCTGCGGCTGATTGGTCCGCTGGACCTCAACGAGCATCTCTGCCTGGATGTAGTCATCAGCGGATGTGGGTCTGCCTCAATTAGCTTCCCCATGCCCCTGCGGGATATTTGCCTCCAACAACTGCCCCAGGTGTCATACTGAAGCCCGGGGTAACCGGGTCCGCTCTGGTCGAAATTCTGCGAAAGGTCTCCTTACGAAGTTCTAAAGGGCCTGGAGAAGCATCCAAGGTACCGCCCGGATGTGGGGACCATTGGTCTGGGTTGAGGAGCCTGAAAGGGGGCCCTTGGCTCCATCTGTTGGATCTTGTCAGCTCCAGTAGTGTCTTAGCTAGCTCTGGATCTTTCCGGAGCCTTCTTTCTATCTCTCCCAGATTGGGTAAAACAGCATCAGGGGTAACCTGTAGGTGTGGCATGCCTTTGCGACGGAGCAAAGGGGTGGCGTAGCGGGGTATGCCTCCTACTTCCTCCCAAACTGTCTTCAACTCGAGTAGGTCAATAGCGTAGTTGTCCTCTCTTGAGCGGGTGACTACCTTGCCTTCCCTCACTGGAATGACATCGCCTGCCACAACTTTTCTCCGTGCCTCAGCAGTTCACTCACCTGAGTTGCGAGGGTGGTGGTGAAGAGGCACTGTTCTGACATGGTAGAAGAGCATACGAGGCTGGATGGGCCCTATAAGGTCCACCCTAACCTGGTATACATTGCAGCGGGGCCACCTGGGGGACCAAAATGTACAGTGCCTGTTTGAATAATGAGCTGCGGGTGGTCACTCCCTATGAGAAGTAGAGGTTTCGCTTTCTTGATTCGCGGGGAGAGGTAGGGCTCTGAGGTGTTTATACTTTAGTTCAGGGGTGTCAAACTCATTTTGGGCCGCGGGCCGAATTTCGACGCTCAGGTTGGGTCGCGGGCCGAACATAACGTAAAATATAAAACAATAAAAGATCTAAAAAATGAATAGCTTTATAGTAATAGTTCTTTGTGGACACATTCATGCAGAAGCAGCGGAAACAAGAACATGGACTTGTGATATGATTTCTGATATGAAATGTTGAGATCACAGATCTGTTGGTTGTTGCTGCACAAACTCAATATGATCTCACTATTTTTATAGTTTAAGATGATTTTAGTGACAGATTATTCATGTGGTGAACAAATGAGTGCATTGTGTTGTATTCACAGTCCCATTAGTGTGGACACAGTCATGTTCATACTTGATTACATTCTGACCTGTGTTTTACCTGTGGCTCATGATCTGTCCAGGTTTTGCAATGTTTTCTCACAGAGCTGTCATCACAGAAGTTTGTTTTCTTGTTGTTAGCTCCACATTAGCTCCACTTTTAGCGCCGCTCTAATGTCCACAAAACCGTCTCCTTTCTTTCTTCCACGTGTTTCCCAAAAACGTCTCTTTCCTTGTTAGACCTCTGCTCAAATCTGTAAAGTGCGCGACGCGCGTTGGCACTTCTAAAAGACCTGACACTTGCACCAGCAGCGCACAGCAGCGTGGGGAGGGGCGCTGTTGTGTGGTGCAGACCCTCCCGATCGTTGCGTAGTTGCAGCAAGTGGTTCAGTCTTGGATGGGCAAAGCATTTTTTTTAATGTTAATTCTCACAAAAATCGAATCTATCAGTTGTTTTATTTTATTGTATTAACTACTTAATTTGTGTTGGAGATATTTTGTAAGACCCAAAATGTTTTTAAAAGTACTGGCGTGTTGTGCAACTCCGGCCCTGAGGCCTTGACCCTCCGAAAAATCTGGCCCTCTGGAAAATAAATTTGAATAGCCCGGCTCTAAGATTAAACTGCAATTGTGGCATGTGTAAAGCAGGGTGAAGAGGGAAAGTAGAGAAACCTGGTGATGACCTTAGAGGGCTTGGTTTCAGATGAACAATCCATCTGAACATCTCTAAGACCAGGGAGAAGGTGCTTGATTTTCCTCAGGCACCCTTCTCCCTACGTTCCATCCCTATTGATGGAGCAGGGATGTACTTACAAATATTTGGGACTTCAGTTGGACAACAAATTGAACTGGTCGCAAAACATAAAAAACGTAATTTACAAAAAGGGGCAGAGTGGGCTGCATTTCCCAAGGAGACTGGCCTCCTTTAATGTCTGCTCCATGCTATTGAACATGTTCTACCAGTATGTTATGTTGTATTGTTGGGGTGGCCAGGAAAAGGGACATTCAGAAGCTGAATAGGCTCATAAGGAAAGCCGGCACTGTGGTTGGATTGGGCCTGGACTCTGTGGAGAACGTAGTGGAACAGAGGTCGCTGGTCAGGATCAAAGTAATCCTGTCCAATCAGAGCCACCCCCCTGCGCTGAGTCTTCTCTCAGGAGCTCTGTGAGCATGAGACTCCTCTCACTGAGCTGCTCCACAGACAGACAGAGGAACCCTTCTGTGCCTCGTGCCATCCAACTGCGTAATGCAGTAATGCCTTTAACTCCTTGCACCTTATCAAATCTTTAGCACCATATCGATTTATTTGTGAAGTTAAATTGTTGTGACATCTGTTTACTGCAACTTTTACATTTTGAGTTTTTTATGGTTCACTTATGTGAGCAACAGACTGCATTACAATTTCTTACTGTATCAATAAAGTATTTATTTATTCATTTATCTATCTATAAAGATAGATAGCTAGATAGATATCTATAACTAGATATCTTAGATATCTATTTATATCTATCTATTTATAGATAGATATAAATAGATAGATAATAGATCAGTTACTATCTTTGAAGTCACTGAGTCTTTAATATGGGATCATTCAGAAATAAATGAATATGTTCATTTTTCTGAAAGACAAGTTTTGCTTGTAGAAACATTATTTTGGATCTGTCTGCACTAACCCAATCTTGTCATATTTAAAAGTAAACAGTAAGAATAAATGTTTTAGAAGTTTTGTAAACATGGATATATTCAAGACCAATCCAACACAAAATAAATCTACCCGTAAACCTGCAACAAATCTTAGGACTGTGCTAGGACCAAACACAAAACCAGTAACACACAATAAATAAAATAAGTAGCTTGTCTACCTGGTTTTAAGATCAGGATTGAAACAGCACTAGCTCAGAGCCAAACTGGTCAAAATCAAGTAGTAGCAGGAGAATGCCTAGACAGGTTCAAATACAATTGGACTATAATAAAATATTAGAACTGACAGCCATCTCAAATAAACAATTGTTGTGGCATGGTCCTTGCTAGTGAACAGCCAATCGTAAGAAAGCTCAAGAAAGAGATACTTTTTGGACTGACAGATTAGCAGTTTGGGAACAGAGCCAGGGGAACGATGTCGGCTCAGCTTCAAGGCATTTACTACACATACGCACATGACGAGTTACAACACAGCACAGTGAGGGATAGGGAACATGCTGCATGCACGGCGCACAACACCCATGGACAATGAATTGAGGACCACGCTAGGCCTGCACATTACTACATTGTCCCCTTCACACCCACAGCTCCACAGGATCTGCTGTTCCCTTTCCTCACATACACGCTATGTCTTGTCCTGACACGCTCAAACCTCCACATGCATGTACAGTGCACACATCATGCATGTGAAATAAAATTACTTTGGTTTCGAGAGCATTCAGCCACAGTTAAGCACAGGTAAATACAGGCTAAAAGTCATTGCATCTAGCACCACTTTACTCAGACTATTTAATGACTATTTAATGTTTGTCATAAAAGCAGAGTTCACGTTTTCGAGACCTGTGTCTCTACTGCAGCGTGTCTCTCTCTCCTTCCCTTCTTTCCTTTTGCTTTCCATGTGCCAATCATTATCATCTCATGTCTGGTAAATCTTATTCATAACTCACTTTGCATTATCCTTATGCAAAGTGAGGTATAGAAGGGGCGTGATGTGAGGCTGGATCATGTGTGCTGATTTCTGCTCCAGATGTGATCCACGAGGAGCAAATGACCTGCTGGAGTGTGTATGGAGGGTTTTATGAATCTGAAAATGTTTCTACGTATGTGAAGTTTGTGTTTTGTCCCTATGTACTCTTTTAGTCAGAGTTCCGCAAACTGTTTTACAAATGAGACCACAGATGACTACCTTTGAAATGTTTTCTATGATGGATCTCTCATGGATGAATGAGGGATTACACCGATTTACTTATATAGTATTAAAAAGTACAAGTGACTGAATAAAAATACAGTATGTGTTTCCTGTTTCCACCTCAAGGTTCTTCTAGTTTATTGACTATTAGTGCAGTTAAATAGTAATTCTAATCTTGTCTATTAACCTTGTGTGGTTAATGTGAATATGGCGAACTCTCACAATGTTTTGTTGTTTGTTGAAAAATGGATAGTGTGAAATCTTCCAGGACACACTGGAGGGACTACATCTCTCGGCTGGCCTGGGAACGCCTTGGGATCCCCCCCGGAGGAGTTGGAGGAAGGGTCTGGGTAGGGGGGAAGTCTGCTTAGACTGTTGTCCCCGTGACCCAGTGCAAGAAGATGGATGGATGGATGAAAATGTTACAGGCAGTAATGCTGTTATCATGGAATAATGGTCTGGACTACAGGAGACACTTTAGGGAAGTTAACTGGGGATGTTGTCATGTCCTAAAGCAGTGGTTCTCAAACGTTTTCATTCGCAACCCCCATAATAACAATCCTTGGCATTTGCTACCCCTAAACAGAAAATAGGCTACTCACAAAATGAGGAAGTAGCCTTATTTCTAAATTTTAATTTTATTTTCTGAGACATAGCCCTGGAAACATGATAGCCCAACAAATCATATATTACATTTACCGCTACATTTGAAGGATGTCAAGCCTTGTTTAAGACTATTGCAAGACTATGTACAAATAGTTTCCATATAATCTGGGAAATAATTTTGCAACCCCCACTTTGAGAACTACTGTCCTAATTTACTGATGAACAAAAAAAGCCACGTTTCAACTGGCCTTTATCCCCCAGACCGGATAGCTCTAGAGCTCTTTGGGCCAGTTCTTTTTTATTTTTATTTGTTTTAATGTATTTTATTTGAAAAAATAAGAATAAACATAGAACATAGAAAACTACAAAACACAACCAGAGAGCAAAAATCTAAATAAGAGCACAAGTAGACATCAACTAAACATCAAAAGTCCATGTCCAAATTAAGTCTGAATGTCATTTCCATTTTTTTTCTGCTGGCAAAAGCACGTTCGAAAGATATCCATTTATTGTGTCCATGGAAGGAGTTTAGTACTAGTAGATAGTTCTAATATTGAGGTAGAAGTCCCAAACACATGATAGTGCTTTGCCTCCTGGTTGCCACAGTTTCTCCAGCAGTTTGCATTGCCGTGTGAATAATGGGCTCGTTGACATGGTGTTATGACAAATAAATGACAAATTTTTCCAGAAAAACTCCTTCTAGACATGTGATTGTGTGATCCTCCATTGGGATGTACATACATATTACCACTCTTTGTCAGTTAAAGCAAGATTATCTTCTCTTAGTACTCATCGGTAGTAAGTCATCGGGCTCATCTCGGACGGGGATGAGTCTGTCTACAGGAGGGAGGTGGACCGGTTGGTGTACTGGTGCAGCGGTAACAACCTGGAGTTCAACCCCCAGAAGACAGTGGAGATGATCGTGGACTTCAGGAAAGTCACAGCCCCCCAGCCCCCAGCCCCCCCTCGTCATGACAGACTCCCCATCACCACCGTGGACTCCTTCCGCTTCCTGGGCACCACCATCACCCAGGACTCAAGTGGGAGCCCTCCATCAGCTCCCTCATCAAGAAGGCCCAGCAGAGGATGTACTTCCTGCGGCAGCTGAGGAAAGCCAAGCTGCCAGTGCAGATGATGGTGCAGTTTTACACGGCCATCATTGAGTCCATCCTCACCTCCTCCATCACCGTGTGGTACGCTGGAGCCACAGCCAGGGACAAACAGAGACTACAGCGCATTGTGCGTTTCTGCTGAGAAGGTGATCGGCTGCAGACTTCCATCACTGCAGGACCTGTACGTCTCCAGGGCTCTGGGACGAGCAGGTCGGATCACAGCTGACCCTTCTTACCCTGGACATGGTCTATTTGAAACCACTCCCCTCAGGCAGGAGGCTACGGTCCATCCGGACCAGAACCTCCCGCCACAAGAATAGTTTCTTTCCCTCTGCCGTTGGACTCATGAACACTTCTAAACACCTGCCACTTTAACTGCAACTATTCGTCACTTTCTGCACTCAAAACTGTAAATTCAACTGTAGCTCTTGTGTACATAGAAATGCCTATTTTAATTGTATAGTAATTTTAAATTGTTTCTTAATGCATGCCCTTTTTGATTGAATATATGTTGTTATATTATTGCTCAGTGTTTTATGTTGCACCTTAGGGCCGAGACAAGTTCCTATGTATGTGAATTTTGTTCATTGACAATGGCAATAAACCCTTTATGATTATGATTCTGATTCTGATTCTTTACCATTTGTTTTTAATATATAGAAGAGTAGTTGTCCAGATTAGCAATGTATTGATATAATTTAGATATTATGTCGCTTGAAAGTTCTGATTTATAAGCCTTGATAAAAAAAATGGGTCAGAGGGTTATAATGGTCCTTACTCCTTATTTGTAAATACCTTTAAAAGTCCTTTTTCTCCAAGCCAAAGGATTCTTTCAACATATGAAAGCTTTTCATGTATTTTTTTACTTTTTGTAATCCAGACCTTGAATCTTAGGTCAGTACTATTGGGTACAAAACCTTGGTTAGTTTGTATGTTTTTGATTAGCTCCTTCCATGTTGTAGCACAGAATTTACCCAGGGATTTGGAATTTCTTCAAAATGGCTCAACGCATAACATTACTCTCAATATTTGTCCATTGATCTTAATATTCTGGGTCATACCACTACAGCAACGCTCTAATTTGATCTGAAATAAAGTTGTTTTTCAGACAAGGTAAACCTCAACATCCTTTTTCTTTTGCTGCTTGTAGACTTTTGAATCGGATTCAAGATTTTTTGCCTTGCCATACAAATCTTGAGATTGTTTTGTTCTCCTCTGGGCAAAACATTAATTATTATAGTTTTAAATGATGATCTATGCAAGTTATACTTATTAAGTATGTGGAAAAAAAAACTTAACATGTCTCATTTAAATTTGATCAATATGTGATTTAAAATTAACAATATTCTAGCGTCATAGACTTTTATTTTCATAACCAAATACAAGAAAATAAAGCACAGTATTTTTTCTCTTTAGTTTGAATCTCAGTTTGAATCTCTAATGCATCCATCTGTAATGTTAGTTGTGTTTTATCTCTGTGATGAGCACAAAGCACATTTACACAGAAGCGTGGTGGGCTTCACGGACCACCAGCGGCAGCCAGTCCTATCACTGCCCTTGTGTTTGTGTTGACTCTGTTAAACCTCACTACCTCCACACTCCGCTCAGTGTACAGGAGAGCAGTTTATCATCCCGCACCAGGGGTTGTGTGCTGGTCCGGAGACACTCTGGAGCCAAGTTGGAGGAGCTGGTGGTGTTAATGGTGGGGCCGCTGCTGGTTGTTTTCTCTCCTAACTTTATGCTCTCCTGCTCATGCATGGCTCTGTGGACAAGGTCCACTGTGAGTCCAGAGAAGAGTGGGATCAGAGCAGAGATGACAGAAGTGAGAGAGCAGGTTCTCTAGGGGGATGAGACTTCTTTAGTTTGACATGATGTTACATAACAAGTTAAAGGTGCACTTTTTGACTGAGTCTGGTCCCCCAGACTGTTTCATTTTAGAGCGCTTTGGAATGGTTATTTTAATAGCGGCGTGTGTCCACGCTCAGGGCCTGACTCTGGGTCCAGAGGCAGAGCTCTGCAACGTGAGCAATTGACGTTTTAATAAATAAAATCTAACTTTCGTCCATCCATCTTCTTCTGCTTCCGGGGCCAGGTTGCGGGGGCAGCAGTCTAAGCAGGGACTCCCAGACTTCCCTCAAGGCAAGGCAAGGCAAGGCAAGTTTATTTGTAGAGCACAATTCGTACACAAGGCAATTCAAAGTGCTTCACACAACAGGAACCCTCAACCCAGACATTTCCTCCAGCTCCTCCAGGTAGGTCCCGAGGCATTCCCTGGCCAGCCAAGAAATAGTCAGAATCTAACTTGTATCTTACAAATGTTATACTTTTCAATCATGGGTGCAGATCTCAATTAATTCCAAATTTGTAGCGCTGTGAGACGTGGCTAAACCTAAAGTGAACAGGAAACTACTTCTGCTTTATCGTCATCTTTTCCATTCCAGATAAAACAATATAAGCTAGAGACTAGCAGGTTGCATTTTCTCCATAAAAAAGTTTGCTTCCTAGCCTCAACCATTTCTATGAATGTCTCTACCTTCTTTCTCAACCCATTCTCGCATTTGGAGAAAACCGCCATTGAAATTACAATGTCCTATTTAAAGCTATGGAAGCAAGTGGAGTCAATAAAATTATAAAACCTCTTTAGGTGAAGATTGAACAATGTGTTGTTTCCACATGAAAGGTTATAGCTTAGAGCATAGGTGTCAAACTCTGGCCCGTGGGCCAAATTTGGCCCGTAGTGTAATTATATTTGGCCCGAGAGGCTATACCAAATGACTACTAGGGCTTGGCGCGCCGGTATTATACAGCACATTCATTCATTGTTACTACTACAAATCCAATTATATATTGTATAGTTATAAGTGTTGCTTGTTCCATATTCAATGTTAAAGCAAATCTTGTTTGGGTCAATATTAAAAGTTTAATTTGTTCAATACTGGCCCGCAACTTTGTTCAAGTTTTACATTTTGGCCCACTGTGGATTTGAGTTTGACACCCCTGGCTTAGAGCAAACTGACCAAAACAAAATTAAAACAAAATTGAAGTTATGGGATTTAATAAACTTAATTTTTTTTTCTTTGAGAGTTATTGTTATTATTCTTTGCACATTCATAGGAGATATTTTGGTCTTTTGAAGAAATCTTGCTGCGTGTGGACTGTGAAGGGCTGTATAACCTGCTATGTGTAAACACATCTGTCACTTGGCTCCTGTCAGTGCCTGGAAAGAGACAGCAGAGAGAGAAGGAAAAAGCAAGCGTGAGCAGAAAGAGAGGAAGATGGGAGTGGAGAGAGGGAAGGAGGAGTAGAGGGACAGAAACAGGAGATGGGAAGCTGATGATGATGAGGTGATTTTGGCTCATGCGACTATAATCACAGCAACAGGGGCAATCAAACTCTCTTATAACTGAGCAAACAAAAGAGCGAGAACAGAGTGATTGAGAGAGAAGCACAAGTGACAGATCCAGACAAAGCTCCAAAGGTGGATACACAGTGTCTTTTTAACTTGCGTTTTCTTCTAATAAAAAAAAAAGATAGGATAATTTACCTAACATGTTTCGGCGGCAGGACTTCAGACTTCAGCAGATGTGTCATGTATCTTATCAGATGTTATAAGTACAGTAAGAGGGCTAAGGTTTTGTTTAGCATCCTCATAACCACAGTAACGCCTTATAAGATGCAATAAAGTCAGTTGCAAAAAAAATAAATAAAATCATGCAACGATCATCACTCTCTTTTGTTTTGAGCATGTTTTTATCTTCAAATGTCACCAGAAGAACTGCCGGAAATGTAAAGCTTTTGTTGTTATATCCTCTTGAATTCCTCACAGACGTGGGGAAACTTTTCTTGTTGCTGAATCTCATATGAAATATCTTGGGTGAAGAACAACCTCTTGCTTCATCCCTGTCCTCGAATACACAAATTGTGCAAATAATTTTTAAAAAAGGACGTGAAGCTGCTAAAGTAGGCCAAAGTATGTTGGCATTACCATATTTGTTTAGTATGTCCTAATGACTTCCACCCAAACTACAAAGTGATTGGTTCACCACACAACTGATGTTCAAACCTAAAAGCGCAAGCTCGACCAGATGCATTCTCAAGCGTTTGTGGAATAAATATCGTAGTTGTTGTCTACAAGCTTTACAACCAATTTATGGCTATTTTGAGCAAAACATATACAATGCACTGGAGTGTTGTTTTGAAAAGCATAATGTAACGATACATAACGATTGTAGATATTGGCTGATATTCTTAATTTATGTGTGAGACGGCTGATTAGCTTGAGGTGCACATCCTGGAAGAGGGCACCCCAATCTCTGTGAACAACCTCATGTTTATTTCAAGGAGCGTTTTGTAAAATCTTGGGAATTACTGACATGAAGAAAAAAACAAAAGAAAGGCATTTTTGGAACAAATATTAAGCTGTTTTTATTCACCTTCTCACCAGCGAGACTTGTTCTACAAAAGCCTTTCATACAAAGCCTTTTTTGTTTTTCAGTAGCTTAACACCTGGAATACCAGGATTTTAGAACTACTAGAACTCCCAAGCTGTCAATTTGACGGTTGCGCTCTGGCGATGACGTAATCAAAAGAATGATAACACGTTAAAAATTGGTCTATTAGCCTCTTTAATGAATATTATCATTATTCCAGAGTGCCGAAGTTGACCAGCCTCAGCGGAGGAAGGAGGAAGAGGAGGAGAGGGTTGTTCGCAATAGCGAAGCTGGTGTTACATGTGAATATACACATATTAATTCATTGATCTGGACCCATCTTCCTAAAAAAGCCAGCCAAATACTAATAACACAGGATTCGTAAATACCTTGAATATTGTCGCCGTTGCCAAGAATATGCCGCTCACATGCGGCGATGATACCAGGGCAGCTGAAGCAACAGGCGCAGGAGAGTTAACCTCAGTCTTCACTGACATTTTGAACACCTCCCTGGGGTCATGCCATGTCCCAGCCTGCTTCAAGTCTGCCATCATTGTCCCTGTCCCAAGGAAGCCCCGGATCACTGGACTTAATGACTACAGGCCTGTGGCGCTGTCGTCTGTAGTCATGAAGTCATTTGAACGCCTGGTCTTGCCCCACCTCAAGTCCTTCACCTCCTCCCTGCTGGACCCCCTGCAGTTCGCTTACAGAGCCAACAGGTCTGTAGACGACACAATCAACCTGGCACTCCACTTCATCCTGCAGCATCTGGACTCCCCAGGAACCTGTTTTTGTGGACTTCAGCTCTGCTTTCAACACCATCCTCCCTGCTCTGCTCCAGGACAAGCTCTCCCAGCTCAACGTGCCTGACTCCACCTGCAGGTGGATCACTGACTTCCTGACGGATCGGAGGCAGTGCGTGCGGCTGGGGAAGAATGTCTCAGACACTCGGACTATCAGCAGAGGAGCTCCACAGGGCTGTGTACTTTCCCCTCTGCTCTTCTCCCTGTACACAAACTGCTGCACCTCCAGCCATGACTCCGTAAAACTCATCAAGTTTGCGGACGATACCACTCTCATCGGGCTCATCTCGGACGGGGATGAGTCTGTCTACAGGAGGGAGGTGGACCGGCTGGTGTCCTGGTGCAGCGGTAACAATCTGGAGTTCAACGCCCAGAAGACAGTGGAGATGATCGTGGACTTCAGGAAAGTCACAGCCCCCCAGCCCCCCTCATCATGACAGACTCCCCCATCACCACCGTGGACTCCTTCCGCTTCCTGGGCACCACCATCACCCAGGACCTCAAGTGGGATCCCTCCATCAGCTCCCTCATCAAGAAGGCCCAGCAGAGGATGTATTTTCTGTGGCAGCTGAGGAAAGCCAAGCTGCCAGTGCAGATGATGGTGCAGTTTTATACGGCCATCATTGAGTCCATTCTCACCTCCTCCATCACCGTGTGGTACGCTGGAGCCACAGCCAGGGACAAACAGAGACTACAACGCATTGTGCGCTCTGCTGAGAAGGTGATCGGCTGCAGACTTCCATCTCTGCAGGACCTGTACGTCTCCAGGGCTCTGGGACGAGCAGGTCGGATCACAGCTGACCCTTCTCACCATGGACATGGACTATTTGAGCCACTCCCATCAGTCAGGAGGCTACGGTCCATCCCGACCAGAAC
Organism: Chaenogobius annularis; assembly: GCA_015082035.1. Classification (NCBI taxonomy): domain Eukaryota; kingdom Metazoa; phylum Chordata; class Actinopteri; order Gobiiformes; family Gobiidae; genus Chaenogobius; species Chaenogobius annularis. Next base: position 284,021 of record BJKM01000141.1, read on the forward strand.
CTCCCGCCACAAGAATAGTTTTCTTTCCCTCTCTGCCGTTGGACTCATGAACACTTCAAAACACCTGTCACTTTTACTGCAAATATTCAACCACTCACTGCACTGTCACTTTCTGCACTCAAACTATAAATCTAACTGTAACTCTTGTGTACATAGAAATGCCTATTTTTATTTTTATTGTATAGTAATTTTAAATTGTTTCTTAATGTATGCCCTTTTTGATTGAATATATGTTGTTTTATTATTGCTCAGTGTTCTTTGTTGCACCTTAAGGCCGAGACAAGTTCCTATGTTTGTGAATTTTGTTCATTGACAATGGCAATAAACTCTTTCTGATTCTGATTAGTTTATTGATCTCAACAGCCTAAAATGCCATAACGATATAATAAAATTTGTCATAAACACCTTGAACATTTACAATAGACCTACTGCCAGTGAGATTTTATCGGCTTCTTTTGCGGGGGCTTGTTCTTCGTTCTCCGACTCACTGTCTGATTGGGCTGAGCTGCCCAAAACCCACGAGTCCTCGAGTCTGATCACCTTCATCACCCGAATGAAACATCATCAATGTTTTGAAGCATTGCCAGGGCCTCTTGTACAGATAATCACTTCAAATCCATTCTTTGCTGTGAGAGACACTAAATGTGACTCAAAGCTCGCGCTACACTGTCGTCGAAAAATTACCATGTGATTATTAGAGCCGTCGAATTGACGGGTGTGGGAGTTGGAGGAAGAATTACTCAGAACTCATTTTAACGTTTTATTTCAGTTGAATTGCAATATGGGGATGATGATGAAAGAGCAACGTAACCAGAGTAATTAGACGTACAATTCTGAAAACCGTCAAATTGACGGCCTTGGGAGTTCTAAGAGTGCCTTGGGAGTGTTGATGTTTTTAAATTTGTGTTTTAAAAGGTGCTTACAGATAAAATGTATTCATATTTTTTTAATATGTCTGCTTTAAGTCACTTTCTGACCACACCTATCCACTCCAAAGTGAACCAGTGGAAACATGGATATAGAGACCTCTTGGGTTGATTACAAACTGGTTTTAGTTGGATCTGGCAACACACGGTGATGAGCTCATTATGCTTTTTGATTGAATAATTAAATTAAGAATAGGGCTGAAACAATTAATTGAGTAATTTGGTTACAAAAATATTTGAATATTATTTTATTGGCTTGATGATTCTTTTTATTTATATATTTCATTAAAACCACGTGAATCTGTGGCGCACAGAACTACTTGTGGCGCTTGATTTACATAGAGCTCGTTTCTGCATGGCGCCTGCAGTAAGTAAAGCACAACGGAGGAGAAAGAGGCTTGTTTTAAACACATATGTGTCTATGAAGCAGAGTTTTGTTGGGTAAATGAGCATGGAGGACCGCGATGATGAAATGGTCAGTACCTTCCTAGGGGAAAAGACACATAGGCTAAAGTGAACTGCACACAGAGCTAATGCTGCAAAATTACTCAACCTCAGTGAAGAATCATTTGCAGAACTGCACAGTTACAGCTCAAAACAACACAAGGTAAATCAAAAGCTATGTGTAGCTGTTTCTTATCTTATGGAAGTGATGTGATATAAAATGCAATTTAATACATAGCTTCTGTTACTGTACAGATTTTACAATAATGTCTGGTGACAAGTTCATGAGATATTTATAAAGATTATAACCAAAAATATTAATGCAATGTTTTTTCTTTCTTTTCAAGCTGTGAAGTTTCTGTGGAAGACCACCATGGACCCTTATTTGATTTTGTTTATTACTATGAACTAGAATTATTTAAAAAATAATATATTTCAAAACTTAAAAAAAAAAAATTAAGGAATGTAAAAAAAAAATGAATGAAAAGATGAATTAAATACAATAATCAATAGATTACTCAATTACTAAAATAATCAATAGTTGCAGCCATAATTGAGAACCTATACAATAAATATAAGCATAAATAACTTCATGTAAATCATGTAAATATGTTTGTCATTTGTAATAAATCAATGTTCCAATTGTTATTAATAAAATATAGATTTAAACATGTTTACCTCATATATGGGTGAATATTACCTTTGAGTATGTATCATGTTTTGCTTGTTTGTTTTGGTGCAAAAAAATAAAATGTTACTGTACTGACCTACAGTAAGCTCTCTAAAAAAACATTTTTTCCTCCTCGCATCGCTCTCTCTCTCTCACTCTCTCTCCATCCTTTCACGTCCAAATGTTTTCAAACTCCGAACCCCTGCCCTCCTCTTCTTCCTCATATCTCTGTTCTTCACCGCACATCTCAATGCCAGTGTCAAATCGTCCGAACCCTAACATTTCCCCCTCCACCTCTCTCTCTGTCTGGCAGTGCGCCTCTCTACGCTCTGCCGCGCGCTGTCGACCGGTGATGACAGCCCATTTGGGATTTACCCTGTCAGGGCGGCTGTGGTTGTCTTCATCTCGTGGCAGAAAAAAGCAATGGTGCCCAATCTGCCTGCCACCCCAACATCTCTCTATTCAGAATCTCTGCTCCTAATCCTGTCCTCCTGAACACTGTAATTGAGCGGGTGTCATGCTGCTGTGGGGATTAAAGCCTGTTACTGCGGTTGGGGGTATTCTCATGGCAGGGGAGTTTTTGGGGGAAAGTGTGGTCAGATGTATACAGATGAGTGGGGGGAGTCACTACCCATTAAGTCCTTCAGTATTTAGAGAATGTGACTAATGATTAAAATGACACATTTCATTATATGTAGATTAAACACATTCCCCCTTGTGTGCTTTGAGTGGGACGGTGGTTATCAGGTGAAATAGCGTGCCTTTTATCCAAGTCACCCAAGACTTTATTTCTGCACCATGGAACAGGAATTAAACTCTATTCGTACAGTGAACAGACTGTGCCAAAACCTCTATAAATGGAAAGTACTTAACCTGGTTAATTGTCAATTTGACTCCCCAACCGTGATAGCCTACTTTGAGGCTGGTCAAATAATAGTAATAGTAATAATAATAAATATACCAGTAATGATTGGCCCTCGCCAGGGCCATGCAACGTAATAGGAATATTTATATTACACTTACTGCCAACTGTGTGGCTTCCCTTTTATTTACAAATTACCTTTAAAGAGGCTTTGACCTAAATATACCAGCCCAAACACTCTGGATTATTCATAATTTTTCTGTTGGCTATTGTTTATGAGTCTTTCAAATTTTACCGGCTAGAGTTGCTGATAGACAGTGATCAGAATTGAACCTTGCATCTACTAAAAGTATGTCTATGATTGTACCAGTGAGCTAACACTCTCCACATATTTCTAAACTCTTTGAAAGCCCTCCTCCAGCGTTTCTGAACCCATAGCTGTGTCTTCTCTTTGCTGAAATCCCTGTGTTGCCTAAGCGCTCACAGGGTCCACTTTGGGTCAGTGCAGAACCAGTGCGCTAACTCAAAATCTATGCCACCATTAGACTTAAAAAATCACCTGTCAACTCATCCAGGTCCTTCATCCCTTCGTCTCCTCCTGTCCATCCATCACTGTCCCAGCAGCTTTGGGAGTCATTCTGCTGATCGATAGCTCAGATATCAGCCCAAGAAGGTGTACCAGAGAAGGTGTATAAGCTGAGATCAGCAGATTTTATGAGGGAAGAAATTAGTTAAGTTTGTCTGGAGGTATTTAGAGAATCACACTGATTGGACTCACATTGCAATATGAAGAAAAGATGTTGTTATTTTGTGTTGCAGATTAAATTAAAGGTGCACTATTTTATGAATTCTAAATTGTGTATTTTTTTACTACACTGTATACAATTTAACTGCATATGTAATGTGTGTGGGTTTTTAAAAAAAATTGGATCAAAAACATACCTGATGTTAGCTTCATTCATGCTTGTTTTAATTAATTTTCTTTATGAGCTTGTCTTCTCTGCGCCATTAAAATTTCCCAGATTTGTGACATCAAAGGTAGAGATCCAGAGGTCTCATAAATCAACACCAGCCTTATTTTGAGCATGTGAATGTGTTCATTGCAACTGCATGCTTACATTAGCATGTCTTGGCAAGCTAGTTTCTATTTTTTCTCCCCATTAGACGTGCTAACAGTCAGGGAATGCCATCAATACAAATAATGCAGATTATGTCTCCTTTAAGATGTGCACCCCAGGCTGAACAAACGTCGTGCACTGACATAAAAAACATTCAAAAGATGCACCTCAACATTCCAACTCAGTTCCAGAACTATGAGAACAATAATATGTTTTCTTTGCTTTCTTGCCTTTGTAGGTAGGTAGGTAGGGGGAGATAAAGGACACTTCAACTTGCCCCACAATTAAAAATTAACTTGGCTAATTTCCCTAGCGTAGCTGCAGTGTTCTATTGAGTTTCTCTTTTTAGTTGTCAGGTATAAACTAAATATTTAGAATTCTAAACTATTGTATTTGTTATAAGACTATAGCAGCTTTTTCAATTGTCTGTGTGTTTTGAGATCTTACAGGAGAAAAGTTATTTTCTCCCCATTTACACTCATACATTTTTGGCACTCACTGCTAAAATTCTGAATTTGTGATGTCATCTGCGTATACTCCATAGATATTGTCAAGGTAATGGGGATCCTAATTGTGATCCTAATTGTGTAATGAAATGAACTATATAACTTTTCAGATGTTGCTTTTCCTGCACTAGGCAGGATGATTCTATTGCTTGATTTGTTCAAGCAATAGAATGCCATATCGTGGAGCATTCCTAAACTGGCTCATGCCAGATTGATAATGTGTATCTGGACCGGTTCTCGTCGAAAGCAGTTGGGAAAAGTCTTGATGAATAATTCAATCGAATTGGTCAAAGCATCACAACAACGGAACAAGCCGGTAATCAAACTGTTGATAAATCCAGTCAGAGAAAAGCACAGACTTCATCCCTGTCCTCGAATACACAAAGCATTTCATTGTGCAAATATTTTTTTTAAAAAAAAGGACGTGAAGCTGCTAAAGTAGGCCAAAGTCTGTTGGCATTATCATGTGATTGGTTCACCACACAACTGGTGTTCAAACCTAAAAGCGCAAGCTCGACCAGATGCATTCTCAAGAGTTTGTGAAATAAATATCGTAGTTGTTGTCTACAAGCTTTACAACCAATTTACGGCTATTTTGAGCAAAACATATACAATGCACTGCAGTGTTGTTTTGAAAAGCATAATGTATCATAACGATTGTAGATATTGGCTGATATTCTTAATTTATGTGTGAGACGGCTGATTAGCTTGAGGTGTCGGGGCACATCCTGGAAGAGGGCACCCCAATCTCTGTGAACAACCTCATGTTTATTTCGAGGAGCGTTTTGGAAAATCTTGGGAATTACTGACATGAAGAAAAAAAAAAAAAGAAAGGCATTTTTTGATCAAATATTAAGCTGTTTTATTCACCTTCTCACCAGCGAGACTTGTTCTCCAAAAGCCTTTCATACTTTTCACATATGGATTGTTTTTCAGTAGCTTAACACCTGGAATACCAGGATTTTAGAACTACTAGAACTCCCAAGCTGTCAATTTGACGGTTGCGCTCTGGCGATGACGTAATCAAAAGAATGATAACACGTTAAAAATTGGTCTATTAGCCTCTTTAATGAATATTATCAGTATTCAGAGTGCCGAAGTTGACCAGCCTCAGCGGAGGAAGGAGGAAGAGGAGGAGGAGGGTTGTTCGCGATAGCGAAGCCGCTGTTACATGTGAATATACACGTATTCATTCGTTGATCTGCACCCATCTTCCTAAAAAAAGCCAGCCAAATACTATAATAACACAGGATTCGTAAATACCTTAAATATTGTCACCGTTGCCAAGAATATGCCGCTCACATGCGGCGATGATACCAGGGCAGCTGAAGCAACAGGCGCTTAGTTTATTGATCTCGACAGCCTAAAATGCCATAACGATATAGTAAAATTTGTAATAAACACCTTGAACATTTACAATAGACCTACTGCCAGGGAGATTTTACCGGCTTCTTTTTGCTGGGGCTTGTTCTTCGTTCTCCGAATCGCTTCCTGGTTTGGCTGAGTTGCCCCAAAACCCACGAGTCTTCGAGTCTGACTCGCCTTCATCACCCGAATGACACCTCATCAATGTTTTGAAGCATTGTCAGGGCCTCTTGTACGGATAATCGCCTCAAAGACATGACAGAACAGATTAAGACATAAAAGAGAAGAGTGCAAATAAAATAATTTCAGTCATATGCACAGCTAAACAAAACCGTTTTTAGCTTAGATTTGAACAATGCCAGAGTAGAGGCCTGTCTCACATCCTCACGGAGACTGTTCTAGATTTTAGCTGCATAAAACTGAAATGCAGATTCCCCATGTTTAGTCCAGACTCTGGGCACCAGCAGCAGGCCAGTCCCTGAGGTCCTCAGAGTCTGAGATGGTTCATCTGGCACTAACATGTCCGAGATGTACATTGGTGATAGGCCATGGAGAGACTTGTACACAAGCAGAGCTGCTTTAAAGTATATTCTCTGAGACACAGGGAGCCAGTAGTTAAAGTGGCAGGTCTTTAGAAGTGTTCATGAGTCCAACGGCAGAGGGAAAGAAACTATTCTTGTGGCGGGAGGTTCTGGTCCGGATAAACCATAGCCTCCTGCCTGAGGGGAGTGGCTCAAATAGTCCATATCTAGGGTGAGAAGGGTCATATGTGACCTGACCTACTCATCCCTGAGTCGTACAGAGCTGTACAGGTCCTGCAGAGATGGAAGTCTGCAGCCAATCACCTTCTCAGCAGAACCCACGCTGCACTCTAGTCTCTGTTTGTCCCTGGCTGTGGCTCCAGCGTACCACACGGTGAAGGAGGAGGTGAGGATGGACTAAATGATGGCTGTGTAAAACTGCACCATCAGGAGGGAGTATATCCTCTTCTGGGTCTTCTTGATGAGGGAGCTGATGGTGGGCCCCCACTTGCGGTCTCAAACCTTGAGTAAAAGGTGTTGTGTTCTTCGGCCAGTTTGCAGTTAGTTGGTTAGAAGCCGGAGCCCTCTCCACACAGAGGGTTGTTGTCAGAGAACTGTTGCTCCAGACTCGTATTTGTACTTAGATCTAGCTCTCGACACCTCCCTGATTAAGCCATACTTAACACCTTTGTAGCGCTCTGTCACCAGCCCTGTGCACTGCCTCCTTCTGCTGCCTTAACCACCTCAGTTTTGGTGTGAACCAGGGTTTGTCGTTATTGAAAGTGACTTTGGTGAGTGTTGGTATAACGCTGTCCTCACAGAATCAAACGTATGACATCACAGTGTCCGTGTACTCATCCAAACTTTTGGTAGCAGCTCTGAAAACCACCCAGTCTGTAATATCCAAACACATGCATAGCTCTTCTATTGCCTCACTGGTCTATTTCCAAGAAGTCCTCACTACAGGTTTGGAAAGCTTCAGCTTCTTTATTCTGTATGTGGGGATTAGGTGAACCATGGCATGATCTGAAAAGCCCACAGCAGTGCGGGCCACAGTGCGAAAGGCGTTACTGAGAGTTGTGTAACAGTGATCCAGCATGTTCTGCTCTCTAGTCGGGACTTTAATGAACTTTCTGTACTTTGGTAGTTCATAGCTGAGATTCCCCTTGTTAAAATCACTCAGGATAATAAACAAGGAGTCCGGGAAGGTCCGCTCCACACCCAGAATCTGGTCCACGAGAGCGCGCTGTGCCTCTTGCATATTCGCACTCAGTGGAATGTAAACAGCAGCCAGAATGACTGAGGCGAACTCACATGGAGAGTAGAATAGTTTGCAGTTAATGAAGAGATATTCCAGAGCAGGAGAGCAGTGTTTGGAGATTACAGTCACATCGGAATACCAGGTGTTGTTGATGAAGAAACAAACACTCGTCTCGTGTTTTTCCCCCAGAGAGACCCCGGTCCGGGACCGACACGCTGAGCCACGTCTCCATTGAGCACAAAACCAGACAAAGAAAAGTTTCGATTTCGTCTCCTCAGCAGCGCCATTTTGTAATAAGGGATATTCACAAGCTTTTATAAATGTGTAACCATTAACAGTCATTAACATTAACCCTAACCCTAGTAAATGATTATTAAATGGGTCAATAATTTGTTTATTTTTTGTTCACGACTGGTTCATGATTAATACGTATTTATAAATGCTTTGTAGATACGCCTCATAGATAATGGATAGTTTAATTTTTGTCGATGATTAATACATATTTATACAGTAAATGTTTTGTAGATATGCCTTAGTAAAATTTTTTACAAATTTTATCTTGAAGACAATATTCCACCCATAATTTTTCATTTCAAATTTCTTTATACAATGATAAATATGTTCTATTGATATCCACAGATATTTTTTAAGTATACATTTTTGGAATTGCCCTGTGAACACCAGGTGCCAATCCTTTGTGACTGGGTGTAGTCTCTTTCTCAGTGTTTACCCTTGTTTAGGATCAAACCATATTCTTCAGCCTAAGTGGGATATTGCTTAACCCAACTACATCACCATAACAACCTTCCCTGACAAATAAGCTAAACTAAAATTGCTGTTACTTATATTCACGCTTCTCTAAATAGAAACCTGCCTAAGCTGGAGAATGGTGCGTCTGCGTTCAAGTGTCTGGCAGTTGTCATGCAGCCAGTTAAGAGATGTGCATTTCCACTCTTACAGATTTAAAAAGTCTCCCCAAACGACTGTGGAATCATCAAGTTTATTTTGCCTGCACTTTGTAAGCTGCTTATGTCACGTGCCAGCTTAGCATTGCCATATTAGCATTAGCCACGGAGACAGTGGTGACAGCCTCCTCCTCCGGTCTCCCTGCTGTTTGCTCTGACGGACAGACGACCGCGCTAGCAATCTGCACTTCCACGCTAGATCCAAGCTAATCAGACAACTCTGACTGGGGATTTGCATCAGGGTACAAGCAAGCACGTGGAGGTTGACATATGTAGCTTTAAAGTTGTTAGGTTTGGTGGTGTTAGTGTAGCAAAAGTTTTAAAGGGGAAAATGTGAAGATAATGGAGTTATGAGCTACATAATTAGTACGATGCCGTTTGAATGAGCAAGCTGCAGCGTGATTATATTCTCTATTCGCGTTTAAATATGTTTAATATATTTAAAGATTACAAGGACAGCTAATCATAGGTGATAATCTTCTGCTGCATGTTAAGGACTTTACATACAATGTCAAAACTTCACTGTATACATCTGTGTTTGTAAAATGCTTGTGTCTTAAAATAGGACATAAAAAACTGCCACCCGCAGTTTGATTGTTTTTGATTACAGAGTAGTTCAGATTGTTGCAAAAAATTAACTTTAATAATTACATTTCAGTTAGGCTAGCATTACCTTTGAGACACAAACATCTACCTTAACTAACACAGAAGTGTCCTCAGGTAGAAGTTACAAAGTAGTTACATTGTTCATCATTTAACATGTTGTCAGTGATTATCCGCTGGGTCTGTAAATATTTATTTATGAGATCTAATGATAATGATAATGAAAAAGAATCTCGGTAGAACGGTATTGTGCAAAAATTAGACAAACATGGTTTAGAGGCTGTACTTAAAAAACGTGAAACACATTTATAAACGTCATTTTTAACAGTTTGCAGTCCAAAGTTACCTGCAAACCTGATGGCAAGGCAAGAACAATTGAAAGTAATTAAAAGTGCTTTACATAACAGTAAAATATGCATTCAAATCACAATACAAACACACAAGAACATAAATATAATTTTTTTTAAATTACCTTTAAAAGTTCAGAGTGTATAAAAAAAACTTTCAGTCATCTGCACAGCACAGTTGTTTCCTCATGCATTCTCATGTTTTAATGCATTTTATGCATTGCAATTATTCACTGCGATGAGTCCTATTCACAAGTCTCCAAGGCCAGAGCACAGTTTACTGTCACAGTAACACTAACAAACATTAGCATGCTTTGTAGAGAATATAACGCACTATAATTAGATGCAGATACAAAGGGACGGTATACTGACCTTATGAACAAATACAATAAATCTGTACTGGGACAAAACAGACTCATTTTTTACCTTATAAAATCAGGTACAACAAAAATAACATTTGTAGGAAACATTCTCTGGGATCAAATGTTCCATTGATAAATCTATAAAAGTACAACTGTATGTGGCCTGCTGCTGTATTATTCTTGTGTCCCTGGACAAGACACCTAACCTACATTTCACCCCAATCACCTGCCAAAACACTGTGCAATTGGTGTGCCCATGAAATAAAGCGGTGATTTTCCAAGCATTTTCTTCCTCTATTTCAACTCCTCCTTTGTGTTTAGTTTATGTTGTCACAATGCTACTCTTTCTACTGCTCTGTACATATTTCCATGTACCATTGCCTCCTGAAATAACATTTTTCTCTCACCACTCACTAAAGTTGTCTGCCATTTTCTGAAACACGCCTTGAGTTTTGATTTGGCGTACAGATGTTTGAGGGCAGCGTGTGTACATCAGATCCATTAGAACATATACGTGTGTCAGATTGTCAGGGTGAGGGATGCAGGAGCAGTGCATGGATCACGTCTCAAACATATCAGTTCCGCTCCATCAAAAGTTCTTATAATACCGAGACAAAAGAGGCTGGGGTGAAAGATTACGGGGTTCAAAACTCAAAAATGTAAACATACTTTTTTCATATTTCAAGCTAGAGATGTATGGTTCTTTTTTAAGGGAATTACGTTTAAGTATGTTTGATGAATGTTTTTTTAATTAAGATACAAATATCATGCATTTTTTCTCTTGTTATTGGCCTTAAAACATGATCTTGAGTATCTTTATTTGAGCATCTCGTTTTAGAACAAAAACAAACAAACAAATTACTTCCAATGTATCTGGTTTATTCCATAGAACTGAGCTATGGGCTCTATCTCCTGGCAGCAGAGGGAATTATATATTTGAGAGCCACTGGCTGATGTAGCTAGCAGTTGTAATGATTGTGATTAGACTGCATAAAGATTCTGAGAGCCACATCACGGATCGAAAAAACATCAAACATCAGAGAAATTTGGAATGAAGTGTTTTTTGTTGCTCAGATGGCAGAAGATTTTCTAACCAGGATTCATCAAACTAGTGTGAATGAAGCTAAATGACACTCCAGGTATGTTTTGGATGAACCGTTCTGTACACATATATTTGTAATTAAGGCCTTCTAACGAAGGTTTTTGGCATTCACAACATTTGTTCTTAACTGAAAATGTTCTTCACAAAGAACAAATCCTACGAGTCAGGACCACTCTCACGCACAGATTACGCTCAATTTTAGAATATTATCACTGTTATATTACAACTAAAATCCCACATGATTGTTAGTTTTATATATTTACAAATGATTTTATATATAAATAATGATGGATACTAAAACGATGGTCAGGCGTGACATAGAGCGTAAGCAAAAATGGACGTCTTAGCCCAAACTATGAAAGCTGTGGTTTATTTCACTAAGTTTGTGACTTAAGTATGCTTCCACTAAGTGTGCTCATTTGTGTTTGGATATTTTTATTTGCTGCTCTAAGTGTGGTCTTAAATGAACAGACTGTGTCGGCCTCTTTAACATGGACAGGGAACTGATTCCATAACACAGGAGCTTGGCAGCTAAACGCTCTACCTACCACTGTGCTTTTAGAGACTCTTGGGACCATCAGAAGTCCAGAATTTTGAGAGCGAATTGCTCCGTTTCAATGACATGGTACTATAGCATTTTTGCGGTATTATTATTATTATGATCATTATTATTATTATTATTAGTATTATTATTACCATTATTTGTCATTATTTTAAAGGGGGACTGTGTACAATTTGAAATAAATGTTGCCATTTGATGCATTGTATCAATTAAATTCAATTTATTTTTGTAACACCCAAAATCACAACAGCGGTTGCCTCGAGGGGCTACAGGGAAAAACAGGATAAGCAATGTTCATAGGGACTTGGTAATGTCCCAGCATCCCGTGTCCCTGTGATGAAGAAAACTCTTTGTGAAGAATAACCGAAATCCAGACTTGAAAAGTTTCAATGCAAAATAGAATCTTTATTGGTGAACCACACACAACAGAACACCAATAAGACTCGGACAATATTCTGCAGAATAAGCCGCAGCTCAGCCCAAAACACGCTATTATATCGTCTCTTGATTCATGAATATTGCCCTCTGCACTCCCCCTCGTAAAATATTTTGTCCTATAGCCTCTTTACATTCGGCACAGGTAAATTGTACCATCCCATAGTGTCATAATTCTTCAGGTTTTCCTCTTTCGTTAAGATCCACCCTTCGGATCTCAGTTGCATAAACTCTTTGATCCTGCCTCCCGCTACATTTGTTTTTGTGACCGCTAATTCACCCCATTCCACCTTGCTCTGCGCTTCCGAGAGATTGTATCCCTGCCTCCAACTTTTGGTGGCGGCCCCAAGTGGCATCCTACGGTAGTTCTCAAACTTCAAGATATATATATAAAAGACTTGCCTATTCTGCATGTTTTTTTTCCTTTGGATTATAAATTGCTATAAATCAATAAATACTGCAGGAAATGTTATTTAAGCTGAATAAAATAATAATAATTACATGACCCTTCTGCTGACATCATCCATGTTGACAATTAATTTCCTCTCAGGTTCTCACTCTACTCTATTATAGTATTTTGACTTTACCACATCACTTAGACAGATGTCTCAAGCTCCCATGTCCTTCTCGGCCAGTAAAAAACACCGAACTATCTGAGTTAGGCTAATTTTATAGTTAGGCTTTTTCAATAGTGGTTTAATGACAGCATGTTTGAAGGACTGTGGAATATAATCGCTTTCTAATGAGGTATTTTTTTTATATTAGGAATATAATGTATAATTAGGGGTATAATTTATTCAAGGAGTCTCTTTGGAAATGGGTTTAGGATACAAGTTGACATTTTAGAGGACAAAATGGCTGAAGTTTTCTCTGCCTGGTCAGTGAACCTTTCTAGTGTTACTGATGGATTATTATGGGACACAGTTTTACAGCTTGGGCTTGTTCAGGGCTAATAGTGGGAGTAATTCCATTTAGTTTATGTCAAATTTTTTGTGATTTTATTGTTGAAAAATGGAAGAAAATCATCAGAGCTGGAAGTAGCTGGGATTGAGGGCTCTAATGTGCTGACAAGAAATCTTATTTTTGTTAACTTCTTTCAAACTATAATAGTATCTGGTTTGGGCCTTACGCAGAGCCTGCTTATAGGACAACAGGTAGGTTTTCCATGCTCGAGATTGTTCCATGTAGGATCAACAAAAATGGTCTTTCTAATTTTCTAACTGCTTGTTTATGTGAATGCAGTCCTTCATTGTACCATGGGGAGGCGCATTTTGGCCTAATGAACTTCTGTTTTAACGGAGCTGCAACGTCAAGAGTAGATTTCTGAGAATTCATAGTTGTATCAGCAAATTGATCACTTGAACTGGGACTAAAGTCGTTCTCAGCAGGATCACATGACATTATGCTGAATATTAGCTCTATTATTTATTTGAACGTTGAAACAAATGATAAGATATTATCCTTTTTATTAGAGCTTTATTCTGTGGGGCTGGTGTAAAAAGCTTGCCCCCCAAGAATAATGAATAACACAACTATAACATTGTATTGGGGTAACCACAGCAAAGAGCAACAAAAGAAGTTTGAATAATATATTTAACAAAAAAAAAACTATAACACAAATAAGAATTTCAATTTGTTGGTTCAGTTGGCAGTCCTTTTTGGCATGACTTTGTTTTAGAGTTCCTTTTATGTTATCCTTTTTTGGATAGAGAGCCCATTGTTTTGATTTCACAATCAAAATACAGTCTTTAAATTAAGTTAAAGCTCAATATGTCGCCAATGGCACATACCAAAACAATGGGCTGTCATGATACAAACAGTTGCATTAAACAAAACATAGCTGCCACAGCACACAGTGTGAGGAAGAACAAACATACAGTATTCTACCTCAAATCAACTTTTCACCGAGCAATAAAATATATTTTTACAACCATTATTAGACTATTTGATGTAAAATATAATGAATTGGTAAACTGTGAAAAATAGCTAACCTATAATAATATATATTATAATTTAAAAGTGCCATTGTTTTAGATTTATTTATTAAAACAGGACAATTCATACTAACATACAAAGTAAATATACCAGAATTAGCCTATTGGCTACTTTTCATCTGTAGTCCCTGGCAGGTCAGGACAGAAACAACACATACACAGCAAACACATTAAATACAAATGACAACATTAGAGTTACAACATTTCAGAGTCAATGATTACCTGGTTCCTCTTGAGTCAACATTTGAGGTTTGTCTTAAATGTACTTAATGTCAGACCTTGGACCTCAGTGATATAGAACTAGATAATTACTTTGGTAGGCCAACAAATAATAATCTGCATTTGTCACTGCAAGGGTGTCAAACCCTGGTGAAGACTATTGTATTCAATTTCAAATTTTCCCTCCTATCATCTGGGTATGCAGTGAAATAATTTTGCAACCCCCATGGGGCTCCCAACTCCCAGGTTGAGAACTACTGCGCTAAACAACCGGACTAAAACTCCCCCAAAACTCTGATCACTCTTTTCCATTTTACGCAAGGGAGGGCGGAGAGACGTTCAGGGGAATCTAGTTATTTTGCATGAGCAAAAAAACTATATTAAAAATGGCTATCATACATACAGTATAAAGCTGTAATGAGATGTGGTACAGAATTCTTCTTTTATTCTGATCAGAAAATCAAACACCAGAGTTTGACTTACTTTCCTCTGCACAAAACAATGCAGCGATTGGATTGGCTGATTGCCGTTACCTGCAAAAACCTTTTCTAACCCTAAACTTTCCTTTCGTTGCTCTAAAGAGCAGAAAAGTTAAGCAAACTCTTTCTCATCAGTCAGCGCTGCACTTCTTTCTTATTTGGTCAGAATAAAACAGACATCAGGACTGGTCTCCAACACTGTACACCGTTTGTTGTTTCGCATTTGTCTTGGGAGAGAAAATAGCTCTGAGAGCTCATTTTATTCCAAAAATTATAATTTGATGGAAAAGTTTATTCCTGGTACAATGCATCTCTCCTTATAAGGTTGATGTATGCACTGTCCTTGTCTCAAATAAATAAACTAACTTATATCATCAAAATAAATTCAAACATTTGACATGAGGCTACATTATCATTATGGGGGAGCTTATGTTTTATGATTGGGGGTTGCGAATGCCAGCGTTTGTTACTGAAAAAGTTTGAGAACGACTGGTTTAGGTCTGTTCACTGTGCAACGTAGGGAGTTTTCCTGTTTGCCCCGTTTACCCTATTGTTCTCTGCTAGCCATTCTGTCACAGCTCTCAAGGACCTGATTGGCATTTGACTGGTTTGATCTCTGCCGGTTTGAGGATGCTGTTGTAAACAGAAGGTAGATTGTAAGAAATCCACCATTCCTGTTAAAAAACATTTATTTTTTTTTCCAAAAATGGCTCCTTCACATCTCTTTCAACCCATCTCTGCTTCTGTTTGTGGCAGCCAATTGTGAACCAAAATTTGAGTCCTGTCAAATGTTAAAACAGAAAATCCTACTTTCTTACATGTTAAACCTTTGTGTCTGAGATAAATACTTTAAAGCCATGCTGGTCCAACTCGTCTATTTTTACCAAATACAAAATATGTCTAATTCACTTTTGTGTTCAAATCATCTAATTTCTATCATTTCAAAGACAGTTTTGACGAGAGCTTATGCGGTGTATTGTTGTCTAAATTTAACACGTCTAAGCCTCTTACACATGCACACAGCTCAGTGGCCTGCTCAAAACAAAGGTGCACTGTTTGTTCAGAGCACGGCGTCACTCCACATGCACTTTCATAATTCTATTCATGACTTCCATATTTCCAGTGTAGAATTGGTGCTATTATTATAAGTTTTGAGCCACGCGTTCTTTTATGTCTGAAAGCTCTCACTGCGTTTTACTAATAAAGTCACATTTACGGAGCGACAACAAACATTTTCACTGTGGTATTTACTTTATGGTCATGCGCAGTATGTATATCATATTTTACCACACAGGCAGAATTATTGTGGATATAGGGACTACTTTTTATTTTGCGTGTTATGGAATGACAAAGTGATAGTACACCCACACAAATTAATAGGTAAATGCAAAGCAGCAAAATATGAAGAAAATATGTATGAGGGGAAAAAAAAAAATCTGTAACTAATGTACTTTTTGGTGCTGGTCAAAATGTGTCAAATAAAAACATAGACTAAACCCAGACCAAATCATGGTCAAATGTAAATAACAAACTACATGTAAAAGTTGGATGAGAATCTTCAAGTTACTCATTACTAGCTTAGTTCCAGTGGTCGAGCGGAACTAAACTAGTAGACAGCACATATGCGTGTCATGGGCAGAGCGCAGTGTCGTGTGTTTGAATCCAGCTCTGACAATTTGCTGCTTTTCCTTGTCCAGTCTTATTATTTCCCGCTGCACCGTCCTGTCTATTCCACTTTATTACAGAAATTGACTTGGGCGCACCCATCTGTTATAATCCCTCCTTCTGGTTGTATTATTTTACATAAAGCTGCCAATCTCAATAGCAAATAAGTTCTACACAGATACAAAGTCGTTTTCAGGCCAGGGAGACAGTGCATTGTTGTGGGTCACATGAACATTGAACATTTTACACAAATCAATCTACTTTATATAAGTAAGACATGTCGCTCATTCATTTCTGAAGTGAACAGAATAAAGTGCCAATACAGTGAAAGTACCATATTGCAAAAAGAGGAAAACGTGTGCAGGGCGGAATAAGGTGAAAATGCTCCATGTGCAGCCGGCCGCAACATTGCAAATTCCAATACCGGCCCTAACAATTTGTTGCATGTCCACCCTTCCCTCATCCCCATTTCTCCAATCTCTACTGTCTAATAAAGTTTTCGGGCAAAAAAATCCTTGGACAAATAAAAATGATTGTGGAGATATTTATAAGTTTGATTTTTATAGTTTATACTTGTTTATAATGTTAAAATGTTGTTTGCTTCTCATTTTAGTCATGTGTAATTATTTATATTGAATCATTTCTGTCACTCTTCATTTAGTTTTATTTGTCTTGGTGCCGTGGCCGATAATTGATATATGCTTGACAGTGTGTTCCATGTTCACTCAAATGTCTGTTCAATGAACAGTTTGAAAAACAAACAAATGAAACACTGGTTCTTTTTAGGTTTTCTTTATATATTGTCTCCAAATGGAGAGTTTGAAAGTGAATAAGTCCAAACATCACCATATTAACAGTCACATGCCGTAGGCTTTATGTTAGCTTCTATTGTTCTTTCCTCTTTTGTTCTTACAGCATTCATAATGTCTCAGTCTCACAATGTCTGTGTTGCATTAGGCACATGCCACATCCCCATGCACATTATAAATCAGAGCGGCACGTTCTTGGGCCAATATGTCCCCCATGTTTAATGCGCCTTCAAAAGAAAGCCATTAGCTATGATAGCTGATAATAACCATATGCATTTCTTTTGTTTATGGTGCATGGGTGCTATACTTCCCCCGGAGACAGTATTAGGCTGAGTGATGGATTCCGAAAACACCCCAAAGTTCGGTTTAGATTTTGTTTTAATTTACAAAAAGATTCATTTCCCCTTACCGACAGCCAGAAGAAGGCTCTCCGACCTTAATGCAATTTGTGCCAGGGTAACAGCGGTGGCAGACCGCTAATGACTAATATTAGCTAATGGTTGTGTCTGTGTGTGGGGATACAACGTGTTACGGACAGCTAAAGGCCTCTCTTGCAAAAAAGATTCTGAATCTCAATGAGGCCTTCTGGTCAAATTAAGGTAGTATGATGCAAAACTTGCCATAATTTTTTTCTTCCATTTATTGTAAGAAATAAACTACTTAAGTAAACTGCAGCAAAGGTTTCGAATTGAAACATCTAAATATACGATTTTGTCCTATTAATTTGCAGTGTCTTTTGTCCAGTAGATAGAATACTCTTTCATTAACATGAAAAAAGTTGGGCAGTGTAGCTTCAAGCTTACATTTTGGTTGCATATCCTTAAAGGCACACAACAGGAGTTCCGTTCAGGGGTTATAAATTATCACAAATATCTGCCATATATACCTTCTGATGTAATGTTCTATATATAATATTTTATATCATTAAACGTTCCAAATATAGTCATCTGGACACTGTTTTGGAAATCAAGATGTTTTGACTTCGATCCAAAAGTGTGATTTGTGTCTTTTAGATGAAGATACACGGCGAATTGTAAACAAAGCCACAAATCATATGTTTGAAGACAGTGAGGCTAAAAGTTTTGTCAAAGAAAACTCTTCTTTGAATAGGAATGGTGGTCTAAGATCCAAGAAGAAATCAAACCAGTCAAATGCTTATGATGGACATGAAACC
The DNA here is from genome assembly GCA_015082035.1 of Chaenogobius annularis. Taxonomy (NCBI): domain Eukaryota; kingdom Metazoa; phylum Chordata; class Actinopteri; order Gobiiformes; family Gobiidae; genus Chaenogobius; species Chaenogobius annularis. The sequence continues at coordinate 302,410 of BJKM01000141.1, forward strand.
TCTGAGGTGGCCAAGAAAGAGTGGGAAAAAAAGAGTACAGGGCTAGTTCCAGTTACAACCCCTCTCTTTGTGCAGGACCAATCAGAGCTCAAGAGAGTATAAATTACTTTCAGATGGAAGTTGAAACTTTTTGATTTCTAAAGAAGGTCCAAATGACAGCTTTTAGAACATTTTCTACTATTAACCACTCCCGGATCAGCGAGGGATTACATGAATTTACTATGCCATTGCTATGTAAACGTTTGGTGGGATTGGATATAGTGGACTTTTAACACTAGGACTACCAGGATTTTAGAACTACTAGAACTCCCAAGCCGTCAATTTGACGGTTGCACTCTGGCGATGATGTAATCAAAAGAATGATTCTTCTAATTAATGAATATTATCAATATTCAGAGTGCCGTAGTTGACCAGCATCAGCGAAGGAAGGAGGAAGAGGATGTGGGTTGTTTGTGCTAGCGAAGCTGCTATTACAGAGAATATACGGGTATTCATTCAGTGATCTGGACCCACCTTCTTAAAAAAAGCCATTCAAATACTATAATAACACAGGATCCGTAAATACCTTGAATATTTTCGCTGTTACCAAGAAAATGCAACTATTCATCATTCACTGCACTGTCACTTTCTGCACTACAACTTTAAATTTAACTGTAGTCTTGTGTACATTGTAATGCCTATTTTTATTTCTATTTTATACTATTGTAATTTTGAATTGTTTTTGATGCATGCCCTTTTGATTGAATATATGTTGTTTTATTATTGCTCAGTGTTTTATGTTGCACCTCAATGCCGAGACAAGTTCCTATGTTTGTGAATTTTGCTAATTGACAATGGCAATAAACCCCTTCTGATTCTGATTCTGATTCTGAATATGCTGCTCGATGTTACCGGGGCAGCTGAAGCAACAGGCGCTTAAATGTATTGATCTCGACAGCTTAAAATGCCATAACTATATAATAAAGTTTGTCGTAAATACCTTGAACATTTACAATAGAGCTACTGCTAGGGAGAATTTACCGGCTTCTTTTTGCGGGGGCTTGTTCTTCGTCCTCTGAATCGCTTCCTGGTTCGGCTCAGCTGCCCAAAACCCACGAGTCCTCGAGTCTGACTCGCCTTCACCTCCCAAATGAAACCTAATCAATATTTTGAAGCATTGCCAGGGCCTCTTGTACGGATAATCACTTAAATTCCATTTTACCTTTAGCTTTGCTGTGAGAGACACTAAAGGTGACCCAACGCTGGCTGTCATCTGCGGCAAAAAATTACAATGTTATTAATAAGCCGTCCAATTGATGGGTGTGGGAGTTAGAGGAAGAATTACTCAGAACTCGTTTTAACATTTTTATATTCAGTTGATTTGCAATATGGGGATGATATTCACAAAGGTAAAGAAAAAGTCAAGAATCCATGAATCTGAAAGAACAACGTAACCAGAGTAATTAGACGTACAATTCTGAAAACCGTCAAATTGACGGCCTTGGGAGTTCTAGTGTTAACTAACATAACATAACTGATATTCACTATGCAAATACAATGTTAGAAGCACTGCCTTCTCCTTCAGAGAGAGCAACACCAGCACACTCACATGTGAAAACTCTGGCCCAGTGCCTCATGTTCCTCAGACTTTGAGCCGCACTTTGAGGCGAGAGGCTGTGATTGGTCAGGAGACAGTCTCGTGACTACACTCTGGAGCCCTGTGTGAGTGGAGCTAACAGGATTAGCTTCTCTTTGCAGCAGTGGATTTGTGTGAAGGCAGACGTCCAGCATGAGCTTAAAGTGATGGCTTCTTCAAATAATTTCCATTCCAGTTTAAGGCTCTGGAGACAATGGAATGGTGCTTAAACGTTGTTAAGTGGAATGGCCCATCAGTCCATATTATAGTATTCAATTTTGACATACATACATAACATACATTTTCTTTTTCGTTGGAGTAGTTCAGAAATCATATATTTTCTATTAACAGGAAAATTGTTGACATGAAAGCTTCTACAGTCCACAGCATTGAGCCGAAAGAGGGAAAAAATCAACCGTTTAAACAGACTTTTCATGTGTGTTAAGGTTAGTAGTGGTGGAAAATAATGCACTAACCCAAAATGTGGAGTTGCTACAGATAACTTGGCACATGAATGAGTGTGTTGACCTTGACAGTTTGAGTCAGAGACAGAGAGAGAATCTGCTGTGACACTATCATGTCTCCAATCAGGTTTGTCTTATATGAGAGAGAGGAAGGATGAGAGAGAGGGGTTGGCACCTCTCCACATGTTGGGAGACAGCTGGGTGCAGATAAAGACATCAGCCTGGGAGCGTGGAGGATGGTATACGTTTGAGCAGGTTCTCTAAATGACTTGGATTAGTGTGGCTGCAACTAACAATATTTCAGTGGTCTCAGAATCAGAATCAGAAAAGGTTTATTGCCATTGTCAATGAACACAATTCAATTGTGATTTTCTGCTTATTGTTGCTTGTTCTTGTTATTTTAGATTTTGCTCTCTGGCCGTGTTCTGTTCAGAAATTTGATTGACTAATAATACCTCTGTTTTTGTTATATAAGGCCTTT